>JAJOOS010001434.1:0-28444 GCA_029582725.1 Solanum chiquidenum | reverse complement strand
ACCATACTATTCATACATTGATGACCTACTCGATTGTCATACTAATCATGTTTTAGAAGCTCTTTCTCAAAACTCATCCTAACTTTCTCAAAAACTCAGTTTAAAACTCAAAACAGGGTTTATGCTGAAATATACTGATAATATGGCGTTCAAAACTGGAGCATGTATATCTGAATAACTGAAATATCTTACCTAGCATGTGTAATTCAAGAACTAAAGAAATACATAGCTAGGGTTCTGAAATTCATGCAACAAACTGAATATTAACATACAAATCTGATTTGGAACATTAAATAACTAATTCATGATGATCTGTTGAAATTCTAGAAAACCTAGGTCTGTTCATAATCATGGAATCAAGAATCTGACTGAATTCTAGGGACCTAATGGGTGAAAGGAACCTACTAGTGAAATCCCACATACCTGGTGACGAATTCTATGGAGAAATCTTTCGATTTCGGGGCTGGAACTGATGGAACCTTGTTGCGTTCTTGAACTAGGGTTCTTGACTTCTCTTCTCCTCTTACGCTATAATTTTTCTTAGTTTGATTAATGATTTGACTTAGGTAAGTTCTAGTTATGTTTCTAGGCTTAAACTGACTAAAATCTCATGATTTAGGGTTTAAACGACGTATCTTAGGGGTTAAACAAAATAGGAAAGGACCAAAAGACCCCTGACTTAATTGTTGTCGTCGTGATCGTCGGATTGGACTGACGGGCCGTCATTCAATCGACGGTCCGTCGATTGGGTCCGTGAGTCAAGCCTGCTCGACAGGTCTTCACTAAAACAAGCATAACTTTTTACTCGGAGGTCAGATTTTAGCAAACTCGGTGGCGTTGGAAAGAGGATTCAATTATCTATCATATCATAGGTCATGGGACACATAAATCCTTTTGTGATAAAAGTTATGACCATCTGAAGTTGACCCAAACAATAACTTCATCTAACTGGCTGCTGACTCTCATCTACGGTCAGACCTACGGATCGTGGATCGAACGACGGTCTGTGCTGGTCGCCTATAGTTTGTGTCAGAGTCTAGGTAAGGGAGTCTTGATCCACGGACACAGACCACAGATCGTGGTCTGACCTACGGACCGTGGGTCTGTCCGTGGGTTGAGACTTAGCCGAGTTTCTGAGCTAGGTTGCAGTGTCCATCTACGGACCACCAGCACGGACCGTAAGTCATCCCACGGTCTGTAGGTGGTGCCCGTAGCTTCTGATTTTTCTGAATTTTTTTATAGGTCTGATTTCTGAGGTGTTACATTAACGATGCCAGAGATCATTTGAAATTAGCTTTAAACTTCTAATATGCTCGAAATTTACTACAAACTTCTAGTGATGCTTGAAGGAATTTTTGAGGCCATCCTAAAAAATTTCTGTCTCAGTTAGTTGTCTTGGGATATCTCGAACTGTTGATATATGACTTGTAGAATTTTTGAGACCCTCTCAAAAATTCTGTCCCAGTTGCAACTCGCAATGTATCTTCAATCCTGACTTGTTGGAGAAAATATTTCTCTTTAGAATTTTTGAGTCCCTCTAAAAAATTATGTCTCAGTTTCTATTGTAAAGAAAGATAGAAATCTTATGGGAGATATGACCGAACCGTTGTGGCGCCTACCTATCCTGTTGAGGCAGGAATCAGGTCAAATGTAGTTCCCCTATTGAGGATCAACAGAAATAGGAAAATTTAACTAAGGAAACGACTGAAGCCGACATAAGCCACCTACGTATCTCATTCTTGAGAATTCAGGTCGAACAGAGTTCAAGTAAAAAAGAAAACACATTAAAAGGGATAAAAGGGTGATCGAGGCCGACATAGGCCTACATATCTCATTCTTGAGAATTCAGGTCAGACGTAGTTCATTACACAAGGATAAATTCTAAGCATAAACTATTACAAGCAAATAAAGGCGGTTACAAGGAAAAAATAGAAATAGAGTCTTTAAACAAGTTATTTTTGACAATATTTAAGTAGATCGATAACTTGTGAGATCCAATGTTCATGCTCAACCACGTGATGTCATCAAACAAATGTATCGGTGTGTTCTCCAAGAAAACTGATGAGTTCTCTTTCCTGTGTTTTTGTCAGATAAGCACCAATTTTGATTTCTTTGATGCGTTCATCATTTTCTTGATTCACTATTCTGATCTCTTCTGGATTCGGCTTATTATGAATTTCAAACTGTCCAAACTCCTCAACTAGGTGTTTGGGTATCATGAACTTTTCATCGTAGTCCTCAAATTCAGCTGTATCTATCTTATTTTGTTCATTCAGCTTCTGGCATGACATGCTATTGTCAGATTTGAAAATATTTTCACTGAAGTCACAGACAAATACTATAAGATAGCAAAAATAAGGCAAGTAAAGCAAATTTTCGCAATAAAAGAGGTTTTCATTTGAAATAAGAAAATAAGAATTTTGTCCATGACGATAAATCATTTTGCCTTTTCAAAATATTATGAGGGAGATTAAAATATAGTGAAGCAAAAGTAGAGTAATGGATGGGTCTCGAGCCTCATTTGGAACACCACCTATTTTAGAAATAACATAGAAAGTTGCCTATGTCTACCAAGATGAGCGAGGAATCAAAAGTGAATCGAATATCCAATTAAGCATTTGCTCATTTGACTCGCTGTCTAGTATGACTGGTGTCTCGATTGTCTCTTCAAGCACAATATCACCTTCTTTGGACAAATTTTTGATTCCTCCCCCTAGACCATTTTGCATTGGAAAAGACTGATATGAGTGAGGCAATGATTTTGGAAAAGCTTGATCGATATTTTGCTTGTTCTGACCCTCCTTTGACACTAAAGCAAAAGCTTGATAAGGTTTCATGATCACAAATTTGGATTTCTCTTTTTTGGTTGGAGAAGCTACAACTTTCTCAAGCTTTTCAAGGTTGGCTGAGATTATAACTTTCTCCACATTCAAATCTTCTTCGACTTCAACCATATTAATAGTCACCTCCATGATTCGGCATGGGGTTACTATTGACATTAGGAGTGGCAGTCTGAAGAGTGACGACATTTTGATCTATCAAGTCTTGAATTTTATGCTTCAAGTTGATACAACCCTCAGTAATATGCCCAGCACTTTCTGAATGGTAAGTATAGTGAAGATTGGGTCTATAAAGCTTGGAGTTGACATTGATATTTTTTGGATCAATTGTCTGTATCAGGCCAGCTGATTTCAATCTCTCAAAAAGTTGTGTTCGACTCTCAACCAAAGGAGTAAAGACTCTAGCAGGTTTCTTCTCAAGATTTAGGCGAGGTGAATAGTAATTATTTCCTGAATGCGAAGGTACTTGACGGTAGTTTAGAGGATTTTGGTGAGTTGGTGCATGCGTTTGGAAATTTGGGTATTGTGGAGCTCGGTAGCTAGGAGGGGTGTTTTGGTAGTGCGTAGGTGGAGTTTGGTAACTTGATTGGATATTTAAACAATTAATTGATAGAGCTAGGTAATATGGATGGGTATTTTGGTAATTTGGATGTGGAGTTTGGTAAATAAGAGGTGGAATTTGGTAACTCGGTGGTGGAGTATGATAACTTGATTGGGTATAACAAGCTGGTTATGAATTTTGTGGAGCTCGAGGATAACCTTTGTAAGATGAGGATTTTTTGAAGTGTCATTTTCCATCAGATGCGCAGGAAATATAAGACACATCCTCTCTCTTCTTTTTCAACAATCTTGAAGATTCGATTGGGGAGGCAACGTGAAAAATCTTTCCAGTTTTAATCTCATCTTCGATAGCCTCAACTACCTTAACTATCTCCGCAAATTTTACTCCAATGAGCAACATTATCCTGTCATAATACTCTGGCTCTTGAATGCGTATAAATACTTCAACGATCTCTTTCTCAGACATAGGAGGTCGAACCCGAGCGACCTTTTTCCTCCACCTATACGCATATTCACGATAGCTTTCAGGGGATTTCCACTTAATTATCTCCAGAGAATAGCGATCAGGAACGATCTCCACATTGTAGGCGAATCGTTCTATGAAATCTTTAGCTAGCGCATTCCAGCTAGACCACTTCTTTATCTCATGGGAAGTAAACCATTCCAAGGCTTCTCCATTCAAACTTCGGCTAAAGAGCCGCATTAATAAAGCTTCATTCCTTCCGACTCCCACGAGTTGGTCACAGTAGGCTCTCAGGTGCGCCAAGGGATTCCCTGTTCCTCCAAAAGTGTCAAATATTAGCACTTTAAACCCTTCCGGGAGGTCTAGATTCGGATGGATGCACAAATCCTCATAACTCAACCCATCGACTTCAGGAATATAGTGCAGCTCATTCATGACTTTCATGATCTCTTCTTTCATATTCAGCTTGATTGCCTCTTTCTTTGACATCCACTCTCTCTCTTGTTCCTCATAGTGATCAAGCTCGGAACAGTTGGCATAGGGTTCATTTGGAATTGGAATTTGAAAAGTAGTATTTTGAGGCAATGACGGAGCAATTGAGTGATTCTGGGTATTTTGAGTGGCTTGGTAATTTTGGGGGAAAGTCTAGGGGTTGGTATGCTGATTTTGGTGATGGGGGAAGGTTTGGGGATTGTAAACATTTTAATTTTGAGGGGGAGGACAAACTTGCGGGTTGGCATTTTGATGAGGAGGGAAGGTTTGGGGGTTGGTACCTTGAGGAGGAGGTGGCGCTTGGTAAGAGACAGAGGCATGATGGGATTTGGGGAGGTTAGGTCGATGATTGGGGTATTTTGAGCGGGGTTAGATGGCAGGTTATGAACCTGTTCCGCTCTTGGTGGAAGAAAGTGGGATGGAGGTCATCTATCTCCTGGAGGGTTGAAAGCGATAATTGGACTAGACAAATCTTGCATTCTTTGCATTTCGACCCTCATTTCGGCGATTTGTTGCATTAACTACATAATTAATTCATTTTGATCAGCAGTGGCGGGCTGAGCCACAACAACATCAGTCAAGCCAACCTCGTCACTGTTATCATCCATTACTGCCTTTCCTTTTTGCGAACTTTTATCGGGGAAGGAATCTTTGGGAGCCTTAGATCTTGTAAAATAAGGGTGTTCAGCCAGCTTATCAATACATATCAGTTCTAAGAACCTGATAGAAGAAACATAACTCAAAAGGTAAACGTGTTAGAGTCTGATGGTGATAAATAGTGCAAGATATCACACATTGGTGCAAACACACAAGAGTTGCCTCATTTGAAGATAGACTAGCCCACAGATGTTGAAAAGATGGCTAGTAAACAGAAATTTGTCTATTTAACTTTGGGATTAGTGACAGAAAGATTGACTTCCATCGAGCCAAGATTTTTTGCATCTTTCATTGACATACTTCTGATTTTCGATTGAGATGAAATTCGAATCTCATTGCAAGAGTTGAAAAAGATATAATTTCTCAAAGTGAGGACCGAGCCTTGAAAGACTGCCTACGTATCTCACGAGGGAGAATTCAGGTCCTACGTAATTTGACCGGATTGAATCTCCTTCGATTTGAGATAAAGGGTTACCCTTTTTTTTTTATTGAGAAGAAAGTAAGATTTGAAAAATGAAGTTCGAATTTTGTTGTGAAACTAAAGACTCGAAGAGTATTTGGACGCATTTTTTATAGTGACTTGACATTTGTGCTTAAATGGTTCTAGAAAAATATATTTTTCCCGAGAATGAGTAGGCTAAAATATCTCCAAATAAAGCAACATATCCACAGAAGAAGTTATAACACATAAACAGATATTGCGCGGTCTAAACAAATATGTTACCATTTTATGCCAAGGGTAGGCCTAACGATTTGAAGAATGTATAGCGTCCTTTGAAACATTCCATTGCCCGAAATCCAAATTTATACAAATTTCACGAATAAACCGAATGAGGATACATAATAAGGGAAAAAGGATACAAAATAATCAGTCCCGCGCAGGGGTACAATCCTAAACTAAGCTTTCATGGAAAGTCCTTCATTCTTGAGCTTCCTGCCATCTCCGGATGTCCACGTCTTTGGATGCAATGGTAACTTGATCCTTTTTTTACTCGAACAAACTATTAAACGCCCAACTCCAAGAGACAATGTTTTGCCAAATAACGTATACATCCTTCAAATTTAAACACATAAGCATGATTGTCTTTTATTGGCCAATGGGCCAAATAGACACAATGTTGGGTCAACTTAGTTTAAAATGCGCTAAATATTGAGAGTTGGTTTTGCTCTACGCTAGTTGACTAAGAGTGACTTTTGAAAGACCAGGAACTCAAGCGGACAACTTAGGCTGAAACTCACAACAATCATTAGACGCATGACGTACCAATAAATTGCCGATCATTCTGAAAAAGGGTCGAGTATAAAAAGTTCGGCTGCGATTATGCAGAAACCGTTCTTAATATAGTATACATACAACAGAAGATGTCATTAATGCAATGACAGTTATAATTTAAAAGAATTGAAACAAGTAAACAATTAAATAAACAACCAAATAAGTTAATTTTAAAGTTAGAACCAATTCAAGTCCCCAGAAGAGTCGTCATTCTGTTTTATTAGGAAAATATAATTAGACTGGTTTTAGAGTCGCCACTTAATTTCTAAGAAAAATCAAGAAAACTATTGTTTTCAAAAGACTAAAACAGAAAATTTAATGAAAACTTAAAAGGAGGTTCGAGGTTCACATTAACATTTCGGAAAGGGTTTGAAAGCACCCAAAATACTCGCTAACATGTGGTTATCCGATAATTAACTATTTGGCTAGTTATTTTAAAGAAAATAGGCATACTTCATTAAATAAAGGGAATAAACGATTAAGACTTACAATCATTTTTTAGGGGAGAGGGAAATATTAAAAATATTATAAAGTAATTAAGTAGAAAAATAAGCATGATTATTTAGTCTTTAGAAAATCCCGAAGTGGCTATATCTTGGGGAATTGATTAGGAAACCTTAAAATTAAATAAACACATAAAGCACCTAATAGCAAATAAATGAGATAGAAAAAGAAGAGTTGGGCCCAAGTCTGGATCTGTCCGCCTGGGCTAGTACTTGGGCCTCATTTTGATTTGGACCTATAACTCATTTACACATGTCCTAGTCTAACAAAATAACAACAATTAAAATGACAAGGGCTTAGGCCCAAAATAACAAAATACAAAACTGAATTTAGGGCCTTTAGGCCCATTTTCCATCTTCGTATACACCAGGTGTATACTAGCGTATATAATCTCGTATCAGCTCCAATTCATGTTTATCAATTTTTCGGGACCTGTACGTCAACTTTTGGGATCCTGTATGCCGATTTTTGAAGACATGCTCCTCAGTTCCACTTGACCCGGTTTGACTTGATAAAGGGAAAATTGGGCCTTAAAGGCCCAAACTCAATATGCGAAGATTGGAAGAGAGTCCCCAATGGACTCAAGCAGAATCACATGCAACCACCAAAAGAAAGATACTCCATTAGCATTTTGAAATAATTTAATAAAGAGACGTAAATTAGACAAGACAAAATTCAATTGAAGTGAAAGTCCCTTAGGAAATTCAAAATCAAGAAAGAAAGAAAAAAACACACAATCAAACCCGACTATTAGACCAAAACATATAACTTTAAAGAACACCAAATGAGCCAAATTAACAAAATAATCTGTGACACAAAACAATAACACAGGTGTATGCTTCTGAACATATTAAATTATAGGGGATACCCAACCAATAATTTACAATAATTCATAATATTGAGAGGAAACATGCTGCAAATAAAACATCTCATGCTATAGTCTTACCAACTCTATTTAATGAAGTCTAAAGATGCTAGATTAACATATTGAAAGGGGGGAGAAAATTGGAAGGAACAGCAAACTCAATCCTTTTAAGCAAATGAAGAAAAAAGAATGAAAGGGATGGTAATTTTGTCGGAACGTTTTTTTTTTTAAATATGACTGTAAATAATCGAAATCAAGCAACCTATTTTCCAAATTAACATGCTGGACATAAGCACATGTAGACATGAATAAATACAAATGCAAAGAGAAGGGTATTATTAAGCAAAGGCACCACATAAATGGCTAGGATAGACGGCAAGCTAAAGATCATGATAAATATCTTCAAATTTAGAAAAAATAAATAAATAATAGTAGAAGAGCCACCACTACGATTTTAACTAGCTACAACATGCTGGAAAATTATTTACCAATCCTTAAAACATCGAATAATTAACAGATATCTTAAATGACCCAAACCAAGATCACACTTTTTACTCTAAGGACAACAATAGCAAAAACGAATAAATCTTTTAGGCTTGAAGACCAAAGAGGCAAGAGGACAGAGCTTCGACACTACTCAAAACAAGCATACAAGAAGAAAGAGTAACAAAGCAAACTCAAAACAAGAAGCCAATAAATCACAATGCCAAAAGCAAAGCGACAAAAAATTGGATCAACATTAAGACCGAATCGCTTCGGAACGAGATATATAGCACATAAATCTACCCATTTTCATCTACAAATAAAAATGACACAACAATAGTGAAGCATAACATAAATAGAAGAAGAATGAGAAAATGTTGTGGAGGAAACATTACCTTTCTTCGGGCAGCAAACCGAGACGGAAATGAGCTAGCTATGGGGGCAATTCCACCACCAAAATGAGACTACGAGAGAACAACAAGAACGTCAAATTCAAACAAAAACGAAACTTAAGTGCCTTTTATCTCACTTGTCGATTTTTGGGTCTGTTTTAACCTCAAAACCTTTGTATTTTCTCTGTAATATTGTACTTATTTTCTAAGTATCAACCTTTTTCCCCCTATCTGGACTTCAATTTCCCTCCCTTAACAATGAAGGAGAACATGTTATTTATAGAGGAGGACTAGGGCAGAATATTTGGGGGAAATCGAGAGGGAGAATGGGTGGATCCCCAAAATTTGAAATTCAAACCTCTCTTAAGGATAGGGGTGGCAACGGATTCTTGTACGAATTTGATGGTGGACGTCCGATTAAGGGTAAAAGACGAACACAGAAGGAGATGAAGCCACCTGGAAAATTCTTCATACAGATGAGGATACGGGAGAGAGGGAGAGACGACACACGCTGGGTTACTGGGCTGCTACTCGCGATTGAGTCGCGTACTGATGTGTGTTTCTGGGCTCGCTGATGTTGTTGTTGTATTTTGTGGGATGGATTTCTTTGATAAGTTGGACTGATGTACGTATTGTTGCTGAATGTTGAGAATGGACCTGGGTTTTGGAATTTCTGCATGTTATTGGGTTGTTGAAATTTATGGAAATTAATAGAATGGACTGCTGGATTTGTGTTAGGCTGATAGGTCGACTGAATCGACCCAATTTTGGTCAAATATTGAATTAAGGTGAGGTTAAAATTGGCTAGAATTGTAATATAAATTGACTAAATGGATTGCAACTATAGCCATATAAAATTCAAAACATAGCCGAATTGAGTTAATTTAGTGTATCCGGCTAGAATTTAAACACGATGAATTAAGATTAATTAATTAACGAGCCTCTTAATTTTAACGAAATAAAATAATTAACTCAATTAGAAACTAATTATTTCAAAAAAATATAAACTATTATATAACTAAACTAATTAACTAAGTATTTAAGTAAAACTAAAATCTTTTCGAGATGATTTTCGAATATTTATAAAATGTACTATTTATATAAAACACATATATTATTCAAAAAATTATAAAAATGACAACTATTTAAAATAATTTGCAAACTATTCTTGAAATTTTATAAAACTAATTATTTTAAATCGTTTAAAAATTAAAGAAGCTCGATGATTAATCTATATTGTGGAGGTCCGAAATTGGGTGTCAACATGTGATGCTACATTGATCCTGAAAAGATGATTAATATTGTATATGTTCGGTATATGTCTGTTTTATAATGTTGTGGTTACTTGCATGTGTTTCACTTATTAGGATAGCCGCGTGATCCTATCCGTACACTGTGGTTGTGTACTAATACTGCACTTGTTTGTTCTTTATTCAGTATAGGGCATCTTCAGGCGGCTATTGATAGACCTCAGTTAAGTAACTATTGAGCGTGACCGAATTCAAGGGTGAGCCAGTTCTTTCAGGTTGTCATGGATCTCTCTTGTTTAAGTCCATTCTTTTCGGACTCAACCTATTTATTTAAGGTGTTTGTTTAGTTTCGGGGTTGTGCCCCTTATTCTTAGACTTGTCGTTAGTAGAGTTTTGGTACAATGACTTTCGGGTTCTATGGGTTGTTCTTCCGCATTAGTTTGGTTAAGTTATTTGTTTAAAACTTGAGGAGTTTATGGGAACTCCGTATTTCTTTTAGTCATTTAAACCTGCTTTTGTATCTTTAAATGCTTTAGTTTTCATTAAGTTGTTTAGTCTGGGTTGTAGTAATGGTTCTCCCACCGGAGGGTTAGTGTGGGTGCCAATCATGACGGTCTGGGTCGTGAAAAAAGTGTAAAAAAAATTCCTCATTTTATCCTTAGTAATAATTATTTTTGAAGATTACAAATACCTCAATAACGTAATATGTAATGAAAAGAGATTGCATCTTAAAACATGAATGAGGGTATAATAGTCAACAAAAAAATCTCTTCCATTATACTTTTTAAAGGGACTTGTAAAAGAGCAACACAACTATAATATGAAATGAAAGGAGTAATTATCATTTTAGAAGAAGATTGTCACGATCCGAGCCTACACCCTGGACGTGGCCGACACTCGAAGACCATTGCTGGTCCCCAAGCGAACCCTCACCCTGGCTGACTACAAGCGGAAAACTGATTCAAGCATACAAATCTTAAAAATTGAAATAAAAGTTCACAAAACTTAAATTCAAACTTTAACTCAAATGAAAACTCTGAATAATAAAATATATTCAACTCGCCCAAAATTGGCAACTTAAGTCTTTGAAATATTTAATAAAATAAATAAATAATACAGATTTCTCAACTATACTGACTATCTATGAAGCCTCTAACTGATAAAGATGGAAGTGGGGACAAGACCCATGACATCCTGACTAAACTAAAAGGTAAATGAAATCCTCCAGAAGCAAGGAATCTCACCATAGCTAACTCGAACTCTCGGATGTATCAACGAAACTCCTGTTGATGATCCTGAATACCTGTGTCTGCATCATGAGAAGATGCAGGCCAAATGGCTCAGTACGTGGAATGTACGAGCATGTAAGGGGAATTCTAAAGCATAAAAATAAGCTTGAAACTTGATAAAAAAGAAACATACTTACCTCTTCTCAAACTTACTCAACTCAAAGAATACTCAAGGATACTTAAAACTACTCAACTTACTCAACTCAGAAGTACTCAAGGATAAGATACTCAACTCAAAGATAAGATACTCAACTCAAAGATAAGATATTTGACTCTGGATACTCAACTCAATATGACTGAACTCATTTCAATATAAAGCAATTTAAAACAAGTGCAATATAAAGAAACAAATTGTTTAAAACATGATGTCAACTCTGTGTGTATGCAAGGATACAACATAACTCTGAAATGTATGTAAAAATACAAATAACTGTGTATATAAGAATACAATAACTTCTGTGAGAGTTTCTCTAACCGACAACCATTACTTAAGAGCTATAGTGATGATACATCGATCTACCTTACGCTGCCAGCGCATCCTATACCCGGCCAAAGGTATATGACATGAACTGCCTAATGGATCCACTAGTCTATTGTAAAAATGGTTCATCTAAAAAGTATGACCATTTTCTACCCATGGTGGCTACATAGTTATGGGGGTTGAAAGTTATCTGAACTCTTCCCCATATCAGTGCTCAATACTACTCCCAAAATATACTAGCTCTTTATGTTTTAAAAGCATACTTCTTTCTGTGATTTGAGATTAGTGCTCAAAAACTTAACCCAAAGGCTAGCTTAGAAATCTCAGTTTCCCCTCTTGCTCCATTTAGAAAGCGATTGCTCTTTTCTGAAAACTAGCCCGAAGACTCTTTGGAAATCTCAGTTTCCATTCTTATTTAAATGTGAAAATATTTTAAATCTCTTTGGGAATATTTAGTCCCCATATACCTTTTTTGAAGAAAAGAACTTCAACTTTACTTTTTACTGAACTCAAAACTTAAGTCTTAAAACAAAGTTAAAACGTTTGTAAAAGACTTCTTAAAATATGGTTCATACCGAGTTATGGACATGAACAACTCAATGCAAGGTTTTAAATAACTATAGATAGACCTCAAATACTTGGAACTCAAGAACTTCAATGATACTACTCATTGCAAGAATGCTCAACTCAGAGGGTTCATGCGGAATTATGAGCATGAACTACTCAACTCAAGAACTCAAAGATACTTCTCATCTCAAGACAGTTCGACTTATAGGGTTCATGCGAAACTATGTGCATGAAATATTCAACTCAAGGACTTCATGGGTAACATGAAATAGGGCCATGATTAGAAAATATAATCTCAAAGGGGATTGGGAACTCAATACTCAAGACTTAGAACTTGAAGATATTACTCCTCTCATAGATACTCAACTTATGGAGTTCATGCGGAATTTATGGGCATGAATGAATTGACTCATAGGTCTACATAACATTATGGAACTCATGATACAACTCTTCTCATTCTCATACTTACTTCCTCAAAACTTAGTTCAAATCAATAGTTGATCTCATAGGATTCACAATTGAACTCAAAGACTTTCTTGAAACTCCACTCTTAACTCTCTCTTGAATGTGAATTATGAATTCAAGAGTTATGGTTCATGATAAGAAAGATCTCATGATTACAAGGTAGACTCATGAATACATTATTCTCACTCTCCTACTCACTTGCTCGAGTCTTGAAACAAGTTACTAGATATTGTAGAAGACTCCTAAAAAAGACTCAAAGGGACTTTCTCAAAATGTTCAAATGAACTCTCAAAACTTAACTCTTAACTCTACCTTGAATTTGAATTATGAATTATGAATTCAAGGTTATGATCATGTTAGGACTGATTTTAGGTGTTTAGAAGTAGCTTAGAGTAGTTAGAATCGAAAAGAAGTGAAGGTGCACTTTAAACGAACTCAAACGGAGCAACCGATGACAAACTGGGTGGGGCAGGAGACCCTAGGGCTATGGGTGGCACGGGGCGCCAGCCCCTAAACTTCAGAGGTGGGTTTGGGGTGCTCTGGCAGGCGCATCACGCCAGGCCCCCAATCCAGAAGACGCGACGAATTTCTTTGCTCGTTTTCTCACCCTATTTTGCCTAGAATCGAATTGTTTCTTCCCCAATCACTTAGAATCAATTACTTAACATAAGTACACTCTAATATACTCAATACATCCCTTAAAACACTCACTTTTATCTCAAGAAATCATCCAACAACCCAACACAACAAGATTTAGAATGAACCTCAAGAACTCATCAAGAACTCATCAAGAACTCTAATCTTTCAACTTCAAGAATGAAATTTCGCTGAAAATAGCATGATTGGCGTGTGGGTGAACTAACCCAACACTATGGAAGCTTACATACCTCTTAGGGATCAAAACCATCGCGAAAATCCGCTACAACACGCAAGAATCTCAACGAACGCTTGATCCTCTCCTCTTTTCTCCTCTTTTCTCTTCTTTTCTCTTCTTGAACTCTCAACTAAAACCCTAGGCTAATTTTAGGATTATAAAACTGAACCTAATAGGATTAGACCCTTAAAACCTTACTAAAAATGAATTAAATCTGATTTGGTAAGGAAAAGACCAAACTACCCCTTACTATTTCCGGCTAACTTTCCTTAACTGGACAACCTAACTTCAAAAGGCCATATCTCACTCATCCGACCTCGAAACTGATAAAACTGGTAGAACACATAACTCATCCTGAGCTAGGAGTTATGGTCGTTTGAAGTCGACCAAAACTCATACTTAAGAATAACTTGCAAAATTTCAGATTTTGCTATTTCCAATCTTATTCTTTTTGAAACTCAAGGTCCTACATCTAGTGAACTTAACACTTAAGAAATTTTAATTCCTCTGTAAAATCCTACTCACAACGAAGGATGGTTCGAGTCTCAGTTCGAAAATTTTCTGGGTTATTACAAAGATAAAATAAAAATACTTATTTTATTCTTAGCTGTAATTGTTCTTCAAAAATATAAATACATCTGAAGATGATACATAAATTAAATAAATATTCAATAAGAAAAGATAATATTCAAAGACATATAAATAATAATAAAAATAATTTAATTTAAAAAATTATTAAGGTAAAGTAACACGCAAAGATAATTTGAGATGGAAAAAATAAATCACTATTATGTTTCACTTTCTCTCTTTTATTATTGAAAAATAGACCACAAATTTCAAATGCTCATGTATTCAGAATGGACTACAAAAAAATTGTTCCATCAAGATCTTTTTTAATTCAAAACATAAAAAATAAAAGATACTATACATATTAGACATTTCAAATTGATAAAATTGGAAGACATAATTAGTAGATGGATATTTTAATTTGTCGGCATCATTTCTTGCTCTCATAACCAATTAAAATATATGTATTTTATAAAACCTAAACATTCAATAAATTTTCAATTGCACATGATTTCTGTTAAAAGATATTATCAATTCACCAATTATAAGATTTTTTTTCATGTATAATAGAAGTATTCTTTTAACTAATTATTTCTTAGTCATAATCTTGAGAATTCATTTTTTATTATCAACAACAAAAATGTAATGGAATTGATGAGATATGAGTACTTGTAAGATCATTTTTTATATATAAAAAAATAAAATAATTTACAGTTGATTTTTTTAAATTTTCCATCCGATGTTTCAAGCCCACATTGGAGCCCCGACTAAATTTAGATTACGCACTGCAGGGCCCATTCGAGAGTGGCGCTTCCAACAAAATTTTCTCCACATCCAGAACTCGAATCCAAAACCGCTAGTTAAGAGTGAAATAGTCTCACTTTTGCACCACAACTCATATTGGTTATTTAATATTTACTTTATTATAATAGAAAGATAGCTAAAATAAAGAGATAGAAAGTTATACTCCACCGGGGGTGGGGGGTGGGGTGGCTAATCCGCCGACAATTTAATTACGTCCAATCGATTAACCTAAGTGATAATGACGTTAAGATGTGATTATAACCATTTACTTATTTATTACACTTTAATCTTGAAAATATTGTAATGTTCAAAGAAAATGATTGTAAAGATACAAAAATAAATAGATGAAAAGTGGAGGATTAGGTCATAATGCTACAAAAAGTTTGATTAGATTCATAATTAAATGACAAGATTATGATCAAATTTTATACAAGCCTTCGTCGACAAGTTTCCTCGCGTGGATAGGAATATAGACAATGACTTCAATTGACCCATTAATTAGAAGAAATCAACAATAGTCCAATAATATTTGTCCGTTATTGATTTTGTACATTTATTAAAAAATTATAAATAAAAAGATAATTTTATTATATCACCTTTTGAATATACTGAAATAAAAAAATGACTATAATTTATGATAAGCGTAAATTAGGAACTAAGTATAAAATTACCATTGATTTCATTAAGTAGACAAGTATTATTGGACATCCTAAAATAATATAGTGGACAACTATTGTTAGACAGACGAAGAACTAATTACATCAATTATTGTGATTTATAAAAATAGATATCTCAATTCTTGACTTATTTATCATTTTAAAGCTATAAAGAAAATGAATTATTTTTCCGTTTTATACGTAATAATAATTGTTCTGAAGATTACAAAATCACTTCAATTATGAGAAGATGACGTATAATTAGAGTAAATATTCAATGAAGAGAAATTATATCTTTAGATATAAATAAGAAATAAAAAAAATAACAACACATCTTAATTAATATATCGTTTTTACAAGATGTGTGAAAGAGAAACATGACAAATAATTTGAGACGGAGAAGCTGTTAATTTCTCTCGCTTCTCTAACACGATGACTAGGAATGATTGCGATTATATTAACTAATCTTTCAATAATCCCACTTGTCTAATCGATATAGTTGTGATTAAAATATTGGAGTAAAAATTAAACGTAAGCTAACTAGCATTAGCAAAGCTTCCACACCCTTAATCCAAATATATATATGTTTGCTTTTTATCTATGGACAACCATATAACTTTAGTGTGAAAAGAAAAATATCGTAGAGCAACTGATGTTTTCTCACTCAAATTCATAAAGTCTGGAATCAATAGTAGTTTCACTTGGAAAAAATTGTATATCAATTAATTTTAGGTAGTTTATATATCTTTATCATTTCAAAGTACTGATTTACTTGTAGAAATTTGTGCATCAAATATAATCTTAGATATTTGGTATAATGCCTACCAATTGTTGCAAATATCATCGTTAATGATAAACGTACTAATGAATTTTATTTTCGATGATTGTAGTAACTAGAGTCAAATTCCACTCACTTCAACTAATTCTATGAAGTATATATTGCTAATTATGCTATATTTATTATATTTTTATCTCGAAGTATGTCTATATTTAGAAAAATAGATATTTTGTAACTATTCTTGTTAACATAAAAGAGTCAAATCCACACGGATATATTTTATTGAATAATATAAATAAATCAATATTTTAATTAACTTGTGACATTAAACTTCTTTTGCGATGATTCTTTAATTTTGTTAATCTTATCTAATTTTCAATAAGTTGTTGACAATTGTTACCATTTTTCTCATCCTCCATTATAACAATAAAATATATTATTTATCATAAATATTTTTTACTATCCTCTTTAATTCTAATGCATTAGAGGTATTCAATATAATATTTATTTATTATTAAGTAGAGAAGTGAAGCAAAACATGAGAAAACATTATTTATGCCTATCTTTAATCTAGAGTCCTAATACTCATTTAAGCATGTCTTAATTAATCATATATAATAGCTACACGTGGCAATCAAGTGGGGTGAGGAGACAAGAGGACCCACAAATGATTTTACATTATGGGCGGTTTGATTCTAGTTGTGAAGATAAAAGAGTATGATTAATATTTTGGAGAAATGATGGGTAGATTTTTGTTTTGATTTGGGGGGAATTTGTTGGAGATAAGGTTTCAGATGTGCCTCCGGATTTTAAGGTCCAACCCGACCAATCTTAGTGCCTATATGTGCTCCTTGTTTGCTTTTTTCCCAACCTCTCTTTAACCCGTTAAATAAAAAGTTTTATGAAGCGGTGATTAGATTGTTTTGATAGAAGATGAGAGAGATAAAATTAAAATGATTTGAGCATATGTAGAGGGGATGCAGAGATGTCCAAAATAGTTGTGTGAAAGATTAACTATGGATGATTTCAACAGAGGTAGAGGAAAATCGAACAAGTATTGAGAAAGGTGATTAGACAGGACATAATTCAAGTTCAGGCTATCAAAAACATGACTTAATATAAAAAATTATGGAGAACACGAATTAGATTAGGAGGTGCTAGATAGTTGAGCATTGTCTCACTTATTTTTCTATACGTACTATTAGTCATGGTGTAGTTTCTGATCCTTTTATGTTTTGTTATTATCTATATATGATTTCTTCTACACTTTTATAACTACTTTTATCTTGTTATCTCTATTATTTATGATGATTTGATTGGTTTTTTAATATTTTACTAGGACTTTCTCCATTATTTTCTTCTTTATACTATCTTGATATGTTTTTTTTTGAGCTAAGGATCTATTGGAAACAATCTCTTTACTTTTAAGATAATGATAAAATCTATATAAACTTTATCCCCCACCTATTACATTGTTTTTGTTATAATTTTTTTAACCCCCTTCATTTCTTTGGGAAAAACCAACCTAAATTTTCCGTCCATTGTTTTTTAGGGTAATAATTGTGGCTTTTACTTTATTACATTAAAATATTTTTAAAGAAAAAATCATTTAATTTTGTATTAAATATCACAAAGAGTGGGTAGACATTTTTTGGGGAAGGAAAACCTTGAAGCAACGTATTATTTCTTTGAGATTTATAGATTATAAATTTCAATTGTGTTATACTATATATATATATATATAACTTTTCAAAACAATTTCATGTGTTCGGTAGCTATAACAACTTGTTATGTTAAGGATGTTCAAAATATGTTATTTAATCATTTTATATATAATTTTACTTGTATATACGGTATTTTTTTCCAACTCAGGTGTCCAATTGGACACCCCCCGACTACGCCACTGTCTCCATGTAGTCCACTATGAAGCTAGCGGATTATCTTAAAGGTTAATACTTTTTAACCTAAGATATGGAGATCATCATATTTGTTACTTTTAATTTATATAGTGTTCTATATAGATTAGTTATTAGACGTCGAAAAATATATATTAATATTCACAAAATGCACGTCAAATATTGCAAGTCAAAATTTTGGTTGGGATATTTTGAATGCTCTGAAGAAATCGTGATCAAAATTGACTTTGGAAAAAGTAAACTTAAATAACAAATATTTTAGGGATACAATGAGTACATTATACTCTTTCAAAGTGCTCGTAGGCAAAACGTTCCTTAAGTTGCATTATAATTTTTAAGTGCACATTGACAATTGATTTCACTTAATAAATATTTTTGGACAGAAACAGAAGTATATTATTCTATACCATATGTAAGCAAAAAAGAAGTGTTCCAAGTAGAATTTTAAGGGCTTGTAAACACGTTGACAAGTTGGGATTCTTTTAATTAACTTTATTATCTCTTCTGATTTTCAACGAGTTATATGCTTTCACCAGGGAAAAAAAGTTCTTTAAAACTTGCATCCTATGCTATTTTTAACAGATGATATAGATGAGGCTTTTCTCAAAGTTTGGTGACATGTTCGAACTTTTTCTTTAAAAAATAATTTAATTAAGAACATGACCGAGTCATATTGACCATGTGTTAAAAATGATTCTACAAAACCAGATTACTATTTTCAGTTAAAAAATAATGTCATAAATAAATCTTTTCTCAAACAAAAATGGCATAAATGAACCAAAAACTTTCAACAGATATCATATATAAGCCTTGTATTATCGTTCGATGACATATTTGTACCATTTTCCCTAAAAAATGCGGAATGAAAGGAATACTAAGAATAGACAAGTGTCGTCCCCATTTAGTTTCAAAATTGGTATCAGCAGGTGAGGCATTTATACCCTTAGAAAAAATGAATTAAGAAAAGTTGAGTGGTGTTATTCTCCTTATATAATAATGGACATGTTGAATATGTCAACACCTAAAAAACAATAAAAAGGGATAGGAATAAATTCCCTTTAATTTGGACAAAGAAAACTGTCTATTTAATAATATATAGTCTCTCAACAACATGAATCTGATAATTACATGATTACATACTCAAATTCTTTCATTTAATTATTATTTGTAATAAGAACGTATATTAGCAGCTCACCGACTTTCACAAAAAGCAAAACATTGTTAATAATTAAATACCCCACTTGGATTGTCTTTCTCTGTTCTCCTGTTATTGAGCCAAGTTTAATAATGGAGAAATCGTTTTGGCCAGAAAATTTGATCAGAATTTGGTCATAATGATATTTTATTTATGTTATTTTATCTTTTTAAATATTTTTACTCTTTTAACTTTAATACATTTTAATTAAAAGATGGGAAAAAATCAGTTTATTTTAAAATTAAAAAAATATCATAATTTTTTTAAATTTCTGGCCAATTTTAAGGTAGTAGTTACACTAAAGGACCGTTTAGTTTGGTTGTACTAAAAGTAATATCCATATAAAAACCAACATTAGGTTATAGGCAGAATATCTAAAGGATCCCACTAAATTTAGTGTGTTTTATTTTGATTCCTCTTGGATAATTAGGTCATTAGGATCGGTTACTATTTGAGGAGCTAAAGATTTCAAGGAAATAAAAAAGTACAAGGGGTAATTAGAACCAAATATAATTTACGAGGAATTTGAATAAAACAAATTAAACTAGTAATAACTAGAGGGTAGTGGTGTATAATAATAATCAAGCTTCTTGATCCCACTTAAAGTGGTTGTTAAAATTAATTACTTGTTTTATGGGATAGAGTGTTAGCCAATAAAGAACTTGCATGTTCATAAGATAAAAATAGAAAAAATGAGTATGTTGAAATGGATATGCGACATACTAGCTAGAGATATAGGATTAGCCATGTATGAAAATATTCAGGATAAGTGACCTTCCTGGTGGACAAGATGAGAAAAACAAGACTGAGATGGTTCACACATGTGAAGAGGAGATGCGTAAATGTCTCAATGTGAAGTAGGTGTGAGAGGTTGACTACGGTAGATCTGAGAAGAAGTAGAGGTAGATCGAGGAAGTAATGAAGAAAGGTGATTAGACAGGAACTCATGTTGCTTACCGAGAACATGCATGACCCGATAAAGAGGTCAAAATTTAGGGTAGAAGGTTAGTAGCTAGGTAGTCAAGTTTAGGTTTCCTTATTAATATAAGTTGCATTTTTGTTACTCTCCTACTATCTAATTCTTCAGTTTTATTATTACATATTATTTTATTTGCTTCAATTGTCATATTATAATTTGTTGTTGCTTCTGTTCTTTCCTTCATTTTTTCCCTTCTATAATTGATTCGACATATTTTACTTGAGTCGAGGGTTTATGAGAAACAATATCTCTTATATCTTCACAAGATAGGACTAAAAAAACTTACACACCACCTTATTCAAACCCTACTTATGAGATTATACTAAATATGATATTGTTATTATTATTACTAATATGTAATGCACAAATTTAAATATTCAACAAGAAACAATTTCATCATTACATAATCTATTGATAACTAATTATTATTAAACATAACTAATATTTGCATAACTTATCTCTAAATCAAAAGACCATGACTTTACTGTGATCGTACTAGGATAGAGATGATGGTGATGTCTCCCAGTCGGCCATATATCACCGTTAAAGAAAATAGGGAAAAGGGTCAAATAAGCCCCTAAACTATTCGAAAAGGTCTAAATATACCCTCCGTTTAAAGTTTGGCTCACTCATGCCCTCGCCGTCTAACTTTTCGCATAGATATGCCCTTATGGGAGTTAGTTGGTCTGCTGGACATATCCAGCTAATTTTCCATTTTTTAAAATGTCATGTCATTTTAACTTTACCACATGACATTTATATGAAAATGGAAAGGGATCAATTATTCCCCTAAAAAATTCGGACACATAAATACCTAATCCGATCCATAAATCAACCCACCTTTTAAATAAACTATCCGACCCATTTTCAACAATTTTGTTTAATTTTTATTTTTTTCGGTAAATAACGAAAATGAGTAATTGATTAATAAAAATAGGAAAAATATGAAAAAATATAAAATTAACGTAAAAAATTTACAAATAAATATAGTAACCTTAAATTCAAAAAATTCAATAGTTTTTTTTAATTTTTTTTTTTTTTTGGTAAATCCCGAAAATGAGCAATTGATTAATAAAATATAAGAAAAGTATGAAAAAAATATAAAATTAACGCCAAAATTTCACAAATAAATATAGTAACCTTAAATTCAACAACCTCAACAATTTTTATTTTTTTTTATTTTTTTCGTCAAATTTCGAAAATGAGTAATTTATTAATAAAAAAGGAAAAATATGAAAAAAATATATAAATATTTACGCCAAAAATTCACAAATAAATATAGTAACCTTAAATTCAACAATTTCAACTATTTTTTTTAATTTCTAATTTTTTTGGTAAATCCCGAAAATGAGTAATTGATTAATAAAAAATGGGAAAAATATGAAAAAAATATATAAAATTAACGCCAAAAATTCACATATAAATATAGTAACCTTAAATTCAACAATTTCAATAATTTTTTAAATTTTATATTTTTTTTTATATTTTTCCTATTTTTTGTTAATCAATTACTCATTTTCGGGATTTACCGAAAAAAATAAAAATTTAAAAAAATTGTTGATTGTTGAATTTAAGGTTACTCTATTTATTTGTGAATTTTTGACATAAATTTTATATGTTTTTTCATATTTTTCCTATTTTTTATTAATAAATTACTCATTTTTCGGGATTTGCCGAAAAAATAAAAATTAAAAAAATTGTTGAAATTATTGAATTTAAGGTTACTATATTTATTTGTGATTTTTTGGTGTTAATTTTATATTTTTTTCATATTTTTTATTAATCAATTACTCATTTTCGGGATTTACGGAAAAAAAAAAAAAAATTAAAAAATTGTTGAAATTGTTGAATTTAAGATTACAATATTTATTTGTAATTTTTTGGCGTTAATTTTATATTTTTCCTATTTTTTATTAATCAATTACTCATTTTTGGGATTTACCGAAAAAATAAAAATTTAAACAAAATTGTTGAAAACGGGATCGGGTAGTTTATTTAAAAGGGGGGTTGATTTATGGGTCGAATTAGGTGTTTATGGGTCCGAATTTTTTAGGGACATAATTTATCCCTTTTTATTTTCATATAAATACCATGTGGTAAGGTCAAAATGACATGGCAATTCCATGTGGCATTTAAAGAAATGGAAAATGAGCTGGATATGTCCAGCATACCAACTAACGTCCATAAGGGCATATCTATGCGAAAAGTTGGACAACGAGGGCATGAGTGAGCCAAACTTTAAACGGAGGGTATATCTAGACCTTTTCGAATAGTTTAGGGGCATATTTGACCCTTTTCCCTTATTTAAAAGGGGGGTTGATTTATGGGTCGAATTAGGTGTTTATGGGTCTGAATTTTTTAGGGGCATAATTGATCCCTTTCCATTTTCATATAAATGTCATGTGGTAAAGTCAAAATGACATGACAATTCCATGTGACATTTAAAGAAATGGAAAATGAGTTGGATATGTCCAGCAGACCAACTAATGCCCATAAGTGCATATCTATGCGAAAAGTTGGACGGCGAGGGTATGAATAAATCAAACTTTAAACGGGGGTATATCTAAAAATCTTTTCGAATAGTTTAAGGACATATTTGACCCTTTTCCAAAAAAATAATAGATACATATATTTGAAAGTACAGGAAATCCACTAGGGGCCTTAGGGTAGCTCAATAACTAGATATTTTTGAGGTCGAAAAGTGTGGAAGTAACATCGACCCCATATGGGCTGTTGGTGACAAAGCTAGCATGGCTCTTTCTTTGACCAAAAATTAATGAATGAAAGAGATCGATTTAAAGAATTAATTAAAAGCAACTTTAGGTGTGTTACCACATGCTTTTAAGTATGGCTCTTCAAATTCATGTCCCCTTACTCCATACCATATATATGCATGAACAAAAAAAGGTGAAATTAATTATTCAAAAATGTGAAAATAATGATCCATACTTAATTAAGAAAAAGAAAGAATGGATATACATGAACATGCATCATACTTTATTTATTTTGATAATAAATGACTCCTCATGTATTTTTATTAACTTTTTTTTTTCTTCATCAAGATAAATTAGACTAATAAATATTAGAATTATTTTTTGAGGGATTAGGAATGAGGAATCACTCAGCATTTCCCAGACATAATGACCTTTTCTTATGATAATACTCCCGTCCCTAATTACTTGTCCACTTTTGAATTGACACACATATTAATAAAACATTAATGACATAGCGAGTTACCATTTTACCCCTATTAATTATGTAGTGGATGAAAAGTTTTACATTTTTCAAAATAAATAGTCATTTAATTGAGGGTATAATAGGTTAAAAAATTGTCCTTTCTTGATTTGTCAAATAGACAAGTAACTAGGGACAACTATAAAAGAAAAAGTGGACAAGTAATTAGGGACAAAGGGAGTATTAATTAAGTGGACTTCCTAGTCACCCAATTTTTTTCGTTTTTTTAAATCTTAGAATCAGAACTTATATATATGCTTTTATGCGTAGGAGTCAACGTGCTTACGTTATAAATGCATGCACCTTTCCAATCATGCAGCATAAGATAAGAGAAAATACCGCGAATTTCCTAAGGTAAAGAATATTTGGTTATTTAACTTATATATAATGATACCGTGAAAAAAAAAATTACACTACACTAAAAGGGGTAATTAGAAGTTAAATTTAAAAAATCGAATCGGACGGATCATAATTTTTTGAAATATTTTGTCACCCCTTATATATATATATATATTATATATTATTTTCTAAGTATACAAAAAATAAATTTAATTGTTTTCGAGATAATAACACACCCACTAATTAATCACTATTACTGTAGACAAAAGTATCTACACGTAAAGTATAACGGATAAACATTGATGCGACTCAATTTAAATGATGTGATCACTTTGTTGAACAATGGCAAACAGCTAATTAAAGATTAATGAATATTGTTTTCTTCACAAAAAATAAAAAATATAAGGGCATATATAGCCGATGGTTTTAGACCAATCTCATAAAATCTAATAAAAGTCATTTCGTTCATCAAATATAATGGGATATTTCGAGATTAAATTTATATTTTATTTAATGAACATATAACTTATTTCAGAGTAAATTATTTACACTTCAAACTTGATGTTATTATTTTGTCCTATTTGAAAATATAATAAATTAGTTTCGAAACTATAATCTCAAAAATAATAATCATGAAATAACTTTGTCCACGTACCAAATGATCAATGCAAAGAATATTCATTTTTGTATATAAGCATATATAAATGGGAAACCAATATGACGGTTTTAAAACGTAACTACTTATCTTTCGTTGTAGTAGGGAGAATCAATTGATCTTGTCTATAAGTTGAAGGATATAATGAATAATATATATATATAGATTCTTATTAGACGACCAAATAATTGTGATGAAATAATATTCTTTGATACATAGAATTATTGGCAAGTCATGTCAACCTCTTAGCTAAATTGCTTTAACAATGTTCTTATTCGGTTCATATCTTACCCCTAATTAGTACGTCATAATTAATGTCCATCATTTATATCGAATATATTAACAAACAAAAAAAAGGTACAAAAGGAGAAAAAAATGAAAAACGTGCAATTTTACTATTGGATTGCGTGGAATGGAGGGAAACAAGAAATGAAATAATTAATAAGAATTTTCAAGGATATGATCTTGTGTTAGAAAGTCGATATATTGGTTTGTCTTTCCTCATATATGTTTAATGATATGATATTGTTAGCTTTCAAAAAGTATCTGCAATCTTCAATAATACTTTTCGGAGTGGGAGAGTGATTTTGTATGTTCTCGTCATTAATAATTTTGACGGCAAGTAAGCATTCTAACTATTTGTTATCTCATTTCCTTTGTTAATTTCATCCCATTTTTTTATGTTCCATAATTCTATGACGAGACTTAAAAGTAAAGTTTTACTTTAACCGTGTATCAAATATTCACTTCCCTTGATCATTTCTTAAAAACCTTCAAGCATCATCTCTAATTTGTGTCTTGAAATTATTACTATCGTTGTTTAATTTTATCATTCGTGAAAGAGAAATTTATTTTTAAATAGAATACGTTGAAGTTGGAGTAAGCCCAAATGGCTTAGGACCATTTCCAATTTAACTCTGAAGTCCTGGATATGGTCCAATATAAGGCCCAGTTTAGCTAACATACAAGAGGCCCACTCTCATCTCTTATTTTAGTTCTTTTCGTGTGAACTTAAATAGAAGCTAAGATAATTCAGTCCATGATATATTAGAATAAGTAAAATACTGTGAAGTGTTTTATTATTGTAACAATCCGAATTTCTCAACACAAGACTAACGTATATTATACTTACTGAATCCAAATTATAACTGAAAATTAGAAGAACAAGTTACTAGTGAACAATAGTAATAAGGAAATCTTAGAATAGCTAGAGAAAAATGTAATCAGAAGGGGATGAGATACGATAATATACAAGGCTTCAACATAATTGGTATGAACCTATTACTTCCACGATACTCGATATATATCAACTTGTATCGCAAATAATTCTTTTGTTGGGCTATCCCAACAAGTGTCCAGTTCGTGATTTATTCTCTAGCCCAACGGCCTCTGTCTAAATAAACGGCCCATAAACATTATTTGAGTTATTCCTATTCGAAAAGGCATTGAGGACTTGTTCTACTAACTGTTCATAAGCAAAACACACATATTAGAGAGACAAAACTAGTTCATTAATTCAAATACGATTATTTTATTACGATTTCACTTGTGATAGTTTGCAAGGCGGATACAACCTTATATCATCTGTTATAAATTTATAAATAAAAAGCGTGATTTGAAGTTTTAATGACTGCTCATAACAAAACTCTTAAATTCGGGAGAGGAAACTAGTTCATTATTTCAAATAAGATTATTTTGCTACGACTGAACTCGTGATAATTTGCACATGCAACTTCAATCTTATAGCACTGTGTTTATCTGAACTCAATACGAAATATAAATTTATATATATATAATTTAACTAAATTTTAAGAATTAATAGGTTCGAAACATTCAATTTAATTATAATATAATAAATTCAATACTAAAACGTCAAACGGCCAAACTTATAACGTTTAAAATTTGAATCTACCTACTATGATTTGGACCATATCACATGTCATCCGAATAAAAAAAAAGTAGCAAATTGGATAGAAAATTACATAATATAAACCTAGTAGGTGTTTGCCGGTCTTTACAAGAAGCTGGAATATTTATAATTAATTGTAGTAATATTCGTGTAGTAGAAATCGTCAAACTTTTTGCCTTTTGGACTTTCGTGTAACGCCGTTAGAGACTGGACCTTACTTGCTATCATCACCATTTAGAAATCTTTTTCAATTCTCCATCACTTTCTATTACTTTAGTATTTTTATCTGCAAAATTGTCAATGGAAATGGAATCAACTACCCTCTCTATCACTAGGCTTGCGATAAAAATAAACTTTTAGTAGTAATAAATATACATATTAACAAAGAGTGATAAATTTTTTATTGACATTAGTTAATTGTCATCGGATTCAGTGTCGCTATAAGTTTTAAGGACATTTACAAAGAGTGCTAAATATTATTAAAAATATGTTTTAGCGACAATTAAGCTATTATTGGTAATTAATTAAGTACCGCTAAAAATCATTTCTGATGTAGTGACTTATCTTTTTAGTATTAGTAACATTCATTGTCTGGACTCTGGAGTTTAATTAAGTCTTATTAATTTATGTTCATGACATTACCATAATTTGTTTTATTAAAGAAATTTAAATTTTATTATTGTACTAGTTTAGTGAATATTTTTTGGCTCATGTATAAAGGTTTTTGCCAAATTTACTAGGTTTGGATGAGCCAGTAATAAATGTACTATGTCCACCCTAGCAATTTAGCTATGGGCATGCTGATTGCTGAGTTACCAAACAACCAACTCAAATTAACTGCCACTTGTTTTTTAAAGTCAAAATAGTTTGGCTCCCTTATATTTTCAGAATTTTGAGATTCAGAAGGGTGTACTTCATGGATCTTTTAATATGATTTGAAACAAATAAACTCATAATAGAAAAGAAAAAGGAGAACATTTCTAAACTAAATATATACATATATTTTGGAATTTGTGGAAAACTCGAAGCCTCTATTTTTTGTGTTGTCCATCGAGTAAATCTCTTATGTGTAATAATTCAAAAATCACACAAAAGATTAAATCTAAGCTCGACTAAATCCATTTTTGTATAATTTAATTTTAATAATAATTAATAAATCAAAAATCAAAAAATAATAATCATATTTTCCCTTATACTCTGGTAAACATGGATTGTGGTGCACGGGTGGGAGTGTTTCACCCTTAACAGAGGTCTCATGTTCGAGTCCTGGATATAAAAAAAATCATGTTGAGAGTGTCACACCTGAAATGGGCCTGCAGTGCGTGATCCAAATTTAATCGGAGCTCCTATATGGGCTCCAAACACCGAATGGAAAATCAAAAAAAAAAAAAAGTTATATATTTATAGTGCATAAATAAGAGAAGTCTTTCAACTCCTTGAAAAAGAGGCCGTTAAAAAGTCAGTCAACCCACTAAATTCGGACATTATATTGAACATATCTACAAACTTATTATTACATTCAATTCAACACGCTTTCATTCACTATATATAACAACACCCAATCCTTCTTTCCCTTTCATAAACACACAAACTAAAATTAATTCTTACAACAACAACAACAAAATAATCATGTGTTACGAGGTTAAGTGTTCGAGCTGTGGAAAGACTGGTTGGGGTGGTTGTGGACGACATGTCCCCTCCGTCTACAACCGAATCCCAGAAGGCCAACACTGTCAGTGCAAAGATTGGCCCGGTGTCAAACCCACCGGCGAGGGGACTGTCTCCGACGGCGTTGACGGCGGCACCGGCACCGGAGATTCAAAACCTGCTTCTTCTTGTAACATCCTCTAGAAATTGGACAAAAACTGGAATAATTTGTGTTTCGATTTTATTGTACTCTAATTAATCAGCGTTGGTTGGAGTTGTCTGTTATGTTTGTTCTTCAGTACTAATTAA
>JAJOOS010001433.1:0-40815 GCA_029582725.1 Solanum chiquidenum | reverse complement strand
AAAAAGAGAGAAAAGTTAGGAATAGTTTTCCAAATAAAAATTGATATAAACTAGGTTTGGGAAAAATCAATATGAAAAATATTTATCTTATCAAAAAGAGTTGAATATAAAAAATACTGCCAGTACATTAGATATTAAAAAAAAAACTATGTTCAACCCAAATCAACATATGAGTCAATGCACTAAGTTTACCCTCCTCCTCTTCATCATAGTTGTCCATGTCCAGTTCCTTTAAACCATCTATTATGTCATCGGTTCCTGCAGAAGCAACTTGCGTAGCCTTTCCAAGTGCATCAGCAGCAGCTAATGCAATAGCAACTTCATCATCCTCATTTTCCTCGAATTCATCAACATTCATATCTTCTTCAGCCTCCTCATCATCACTATCTTCACTGGAAGGGGAGTAAACAGACTTTCAAGAGTAGGGCAAAGTAAAGATTACACAGAACATAAGACTTTCAGTGTTGCCGAATCAAATAACATGCAATACACCACCTGATAATCCTCACTCAAACTCACTGAAACAGGTTGATATTTAGCCTAGCCGTTTCAGCAGAACTGATTTAATTGGTACTAACGATTATGCATTTTTCGGAAACACCCTCTCTACCTTCACGAGGTAATGATAAGTTCTGCCTACATTCTAGGCTCCTCAACTTGGGTTCTCACCACTTTCGGTTATTGGGGAAAAACATTATGAAAAAATTAACACGTACCGTTTATCAAAAAGACCACTCTTCAAAATCTGTTCAATTTCCTCCTTTGAAGGTGGATCAGCCTCAGCTGGTACAGACTTTGCAACCCCTTTGGGAACCCATGAAATAGCTGCTATCATTCTTAAACTGCTTTATTAACCTACAACCACAAACAAAAACACCAGTATGAGAAGAAATCAAATCAACAATAGAGACAAGGATGATTAAACAAATTCACAAAGTAATTACCAAAAATCAAACTAATCGCTAGAAGATTATTCAGCCAATAAGAGTTTGCGTTAATTAGAGATTCAGAAAGAAAAAATTGTGAAGAGTTTGATGTTGCAGAGAAATATGGCGCCTAGGGTTTTAGCAGGAACTTAAGGAAGAAGGTGATGCATTTATTAGCCACTCTTTGGACCCTGTTTAAGATATAGCCATTAATATATAATAATTTGTATATTTAGCCACTTCATAAATAACTTTAATTTTGAACTATCATTTTTATTTTGACGTTTATATCAGTATTAACGGCACAAGGAGTTGTTGTACTAGGGGCAAATGTGGGGTACAAAAAATTAAAATACTCCAAATAGAGATGGCCCTCCACAAATTGTGTAGCTACGATAATACTGAATCTGATCATATAATAAAATTAATAATACACAAATTTTAAATAATATAAAGTTGTAAATAATTTTATCCTGTTTATATGGCAATGATAGTGGAAAAAGAATAAGTAATAAACAAGAAAAAATCTCAACAATTTGGAGAAAGATAATTTTTAAGAGAAGAAAACGATTAAACTTTCAGAAAAAGCTCATTTATGTCATTCATTAAAACTTTGACTCATCTTTGTCATTGTTGTTAAAGAAAAGGCTCATTCATGCCACTTTTTTTAACTCCGATTTTGCAAAGCTATTTTTACATCCCAAACAATGTGACACTTTTCGATTGAAGTTTTTGGATCAAATGTACTCTTTTTGCTTCTTCTTCCGTAAGAACAATAAAAACACATAAAGAACATAAACAACTCCCAAATTTTCAAGATCTTTAATTCTTCACGTTGTTAGGTATTTAAATTATTTTCAAGTAGTTGTTACATTTGTTTCACCCAAAAGAATAAAAATTGAAAAGAAAAGCTTTAAACTGATATACTGCGTGATTCATATTTTAATAATGTAAATATTTTAAGGAAAAATTATATTTTAAGACTTAATGAGGATAAAATTATAATTATATTTTAATATTTTTTTGAGATGTACATTATATCAGTTTAAGAAACACGATAAATAATTTGAGACAAAGAAAATAATGTTATAAAGTTTTTAAATCAACTTATTACTTGCTGTTTAATAGGTCTGACGAAAAGGAAATTAATAACCTTTATTGTTAATTTGACTAAATCCAAGGAATCGAGTTTAATATATAGTATATTATATACTTCTTGCAGTTTATATTAAAGTTGATGTACTACCCATAGCCAGTATCTTATTATTTAAATGTTGCACTAATTTTTTTATAATAATAATTATAACAAAATCTTATAATATCCCCAATATACTGTTTCTGTAAATAGTTTGAGATTCTTTATTTTAGATAGATAGATAAGACTTTGAGAATTAGTTGTAATACTTTATTTTTACTGCCAACACCCAACTTGCTGCTCATTTTGCCCCCCTTTGGTTGAGACGCGAATAGATATCTCGCTATTTTTAACAAGATTTATGTTTATTATAATAAAACTTTTCACTAATTCAACAATAATTTTCTTGACTTTATCTCCTATATAATATAATACAATTCAAAGAAATGACTGGCCATCCTCCACACTAATATCCAAAAAAATAAAATTTCTTAATTTCTTAATAAATAGGGATACTATTCACATTTTCTTTTAACATTATTAAGATAATATCAAATTATTGGTAAAGATAAGTCATAAATAAAAACTTGTTTATGATATTAGACATATTAACTTTCTAGAAAAAGAATTTAGACACATTTTCTTTACATTGTTATTCAGTGAAAGAATTTAGACAATATCTCAGTCAATGAAGACATTTCTTTCACACTAATCTTCAAAAATAAATTTAGTCAATTAATTGACAACAAAGTCTCTTTCTTTTAAGATACTATTTAATTTTCCTCTGATAATATATAGATAAAATTATCTCAATTAATCATAAATAAAAACTTATTTATTATATTGAACACAATAACTTCTAGAAAAAGAATTTAGACACATTCTTTTCACGATGATATTCAATAAAAGAATCTAGACAATATCTTAGTCAATCTTCACACCAGAAGTCAAGAACACTGAAATAAAAAAATTTCTAACATTATTTAGATAATAACATCAGATTATTTTTATAAAGATTAGTGAGAAAAAATAATAATTAAATCATAACATAATAATATCAACTTAATTTAATTAATCTAATAAAATTCAATTTTTAACTCCAAGTAAAAGGTAAAAATATCTTTGTGGTCCCCATAAGGGATATTTTGGGAAATTCACACATTCCGTTGACCATGCCACGTCATTTTCTAATCACATACCTCCACGTCACCATCTTCAATTCATCCTAACCGTTCATTTATAACCTAACGGTTGTAAATCCATTATTCCAGATGCTTCCAAATTTTTAAACCATAGTTAGTTAACTAACCAACCCATGATTCCAACACTAAATCCGCCAACTAAACCATATTATTTATTTGAACTTATTTAAACAACTTAACAACTTTATAACTGTAACTAGTTTAGTTTTGACTTAATTCCAACAACTAAATCCACCAACTAAACAACTCAAACTAAATTTAAAGTCAAATGTCAAAACTAGATGGACACCAAATTGATCTTGCAAGAAAATCAATTTTGTCATCAATAGGATCAACTAGTGTTGGTACTTATGCTTAACAAACACATTATTCCTAAATTTAAACTTAATATCAACACTAGATGAACAAAAATCGATCTTGCAAGAAAATAAAAACAATAGGATCAACTAGTGTTGGTACTTATGCTTAAGAAACACATTATTCCTAAATTAAAGCTTAGTATCAACACGAACACAAATCGATCTTGCAAGAAAATCAATTTTGTCATCAATAGGATCAACTAGTGTTGGTACTTATGCTTAACAAATATATTATTTTTAAATTTAAAGTTAAGTGTCAACACTAGATGGACATAAATCGATCTTGTAAGAAAATCAATTTTGTCATCAATAGGATCAACTAGTGTTGGTACTTATGTTTAACAAACACATTATTCCTAAATTAAAGCTTAATATCAACACTAGATGGACACAAATCGATCTTGTAAGAAAATAAATTTTGTCATCAATAGGATCAACTAGTGTTGGTACTTATGCTTAAGAAACACATTATTCCTAAATTAAAGCTTAGTATATCAACACTAGATGAACACAAATCGATCTTCCAAGAAAATCAATTTTGTCATTAATAGGATCAACTAGTGTTGGTACTTATACTTAACAAATATATTATTTCTCAATTTAAAGCTAAGGGTCAACACTAGATGAACACAAATCGATCTTGCAAGAAAATCAATTTTGTCATCAATAGGATCAACTATTGTTGGTACTTATGCTTAACAAACACATTATTACTAAATTAAAGTTTAATATCAACACTAGATGGACACAAATCGATCTTAAAAGAAAATCAATTTTGTCATCAATAGGATCAACTATTGTTGGTACTTATGCTTAAGAAACACACTATTCCTAAATTAAAGCTTAGTATCAACACTAGATGAACACATATCGATCTAGCAAGAAAATCAATTTTGTCATCAATAGGATCAACAAGTGTTGGTACTTATACTTAACAAATATATTATTTCTAAATTAAAGAAAAGTGTCAACACTAAATGGACACAAATCAATCTTGCAAGAAAATCAATTTTGTCATCAACTAGTGTTGGTACTTATGCTAAACAAACACTCGATGGACACAAACAAATTATCACAAAATTAAAGCTAAGTATCAATACTAGATGGACACAAACACATTATAAAATTTAGAAATACCAAACTTTATCTCCTACTTTGATGAAAGAAGCTTGTATCAACTTTTTTAGATGTTGAGCTTCTTCAGTTGCCTAGCCCGCAAAATCAACCCTTTCAACCCTAGAAAAAGATTCAATAAATCCCAAATTGGTCAAGGCCAGCAAAATCCATCATTTCACTCAAACACAAATTGGAAGAGAGAAACTCAAGAAAACAAATGCTAGTCTATTTATTCCTTAAGCCATTTCTTTTTTTTTCATTTTTGCTTCACAAGCAGTGCATACAAACATTAAACAGTAAGCAATTTTCATCTAAGGAAACACAATGATTACAAGTCAACCATGACACCCACAACTTCATAAAAATCCATCAAAACAAAGAGTTAAACTGAAGGTAACTACCAAACCACTCAAAAACAAAAATCATAACCTTGTAAAAACATTATTATTAGAAACCCCACATAGTAAAAACCAAAACCCAACTCCAAAAAAACTTCAAAAACTGATCTTGATCATCAAAAACTCAATGGAAAGAAAAGAAAACAAAAAGACACAATTTTTACTCGAAATAAAATTCCCAAAACCACAAAATTAAGATTAGAGATATGTGTTCATTGAAGTGAAGAATTGGACATAGAAATACAGTAAAGCTAAAAGGGTGTAGAGGGAAGCTAAAGAAAACAAATGCTAGTCTATTTGATCCTTAAGCCATTTCTTTTTTTTCATTTTTGCTTCACAAGCAGTGCATACAAACATTAAACAGTAAACAATTTTCATCTAGCACACCCGATGATACCCACTCAATAATTGATTGAACTTGGTAATAGTTGATGGATAAATGAGATATTAATTATAGAAGCATCAGGCTATAAGAGTAAAGCATTATTCTCATGGGACATGATATCCTATTTTAATACAAACCTTTACGGCAATATCAGGAGCTGAACCTCTCTGATTGCACGGCCTCAGCAAGAGCAATACCTCCCTCACCAATATTGCAACTGCAGGAGAAATCATCTTTAGGAAAAACAAGACAAAATGAACTCATGAAACATCAGAGGTATAAAAGAGAAAAAAAAGGCATACCTTGGAGTTAAGCCCAAACCACCAGATGTATACTCCCTCTGTTGCCGGAGATTGCAGCTGCCAGCCACGCGCTGCTGCTGCCGCCGGTCTGCGCTGTTTCTGTTGCTGTTGAACGAGGTGGAGCGACCTGCAGCGTCGGTCGGGGATGGGTGGCTCGACCTGCAACGCCGGTCGGGGATGGGTCGGGGTTGAGAGGAGTGAGAGAGGTTAGGAGAGAAAAAGATGACTAAGGGTTTTAGGGTTTTATTTTTTTTCCAAAAGAAGTGTTAATGTCGATATTTTTTAAATTAATTATTTATATTTAAAAATATTTAATAAATATCAATATCGTAAAGTTGATATAATTTAAATATACCGATCTTAATTTATTAATTTATTTTAATATAAATTCACCTCTTGAGGTCGATTTTATTAATTAGAAGAATTGAAAAAGGAGCGGATGGTTCATGTAGCAGTGGAAGAGTCAGTCGCCTTTTATGAAGTCTGGGCTTTCGAGATCGAATCGTAGCCAAAGTCTTTTTCCAGGTTTAGAAAGACTGGTTCGAAAGGACCAGGAAAGATCAGTTGTTCGCTCTTCTTCTTATTTTATTTTAAAAGATATGAAAACTACAAAAATAAAATCACACTTTAAGGTACATTTACACATATCTGCACAACACAGGACACGTAGAAAAAAAGAAAAAAAAACACAGAGAAAAACACACACACATGGGAGAACGAAAAAAAATAAAAAAATTCAACAACCAAAGGTTGAATTCGAGGTTTATTTTTCGCGATTTTAAGTTTGTAGCTCCTGATTGTTAGTCCTTTCTTCTCGTGAACTAATTTTCACAAGAGGTAACACTTATTTATATTCTATTTTTGTATGACGTTATGCCATGATTGTGCAAGAATTGATTTCAATATATTAAAGTTGTTTAGATTTCGTATGTGTTTAATCTGTTAATATTCTTTAATGTTATAATATTTAAATATATGTGAACATGTTATATCCTTAAGTTTAGAATAAAATTTGTATAATATGATGATTGTTCATTGTATGCTAAAAAAGGGTATGATATTTACTTATTTTTATTGGGCATGTGGATGCTATATTCTACTTTTATAAAATAGTTGAGGTTTTGATAAGATACATTTCAAATTTTTGTGTTAATTGTTCTACCGTACGTATGTTTATTAGTATGTTTATGTGGATTATTATGGATCATTTTCTGATATAATAATGGTTATTAGTAGGTGGTATAATTGACTTCAACTCGTATTAATTGTAGTTTGACTTATGTTATTTTGCTGGGCACAATGGTATACTATATTGATTTAATTTGGTTTTTGTTTTAATAGTGAATTTGTTCATAAAAAATAATAATCTAAATAGGGTACTAGTGTTTATTGACTTAGTGTTTATTGTATATGTCCAACTCCTTAAGAAGAAGGATGTTTCTTACGTAATAAATGTTCATAGTATAGTTTTATTTCATGATTATATAAGACTTGATTCCAATATTATGAAATTGCTCGAAATTTATGTGTGTTTAATTTTGATATTATAATATTGAAATATAATTGTTTAAAATCTTACATATAACTAAACAATGAAGATATTTAGAATGTTGAAACTATTTATTCTAATATTTAAGGAAATATTTTTAATGTGGTATATTGACAACTATTATAAGAATAACTCATTATGTATTAGAATTTTTTTTTTAAAATTTTTGTTAGTTCATGTAACAATAATAATTAAATTTCATCTCAATTAAGAATATGGTTCCACATCTTTTTTAAATACTTAAGAAACTCAAGGATGCGGTTACAAACTTTGGCCAAATTCAAGGTGCGGTTACGCACCTTGGTCAAATTCAAGAATACAGTTACACACCTTGGCCAAATTATTTTAATAATTAAACTTGCATTAATTTAAATCAAGAGGTGTAAATAGAAATTATTAGGTGTGAGGTATTCGAGAGGAAAAGACAGTTATGCCTCTAAATGTCAAGACCAAGAATGCGGTTACACATCTAGGTTGAGACCCAATAAAATTCAACAATAAAAAAAAGAGAAGCAAACCATGGTCTGTAGACACGATATATCCAAAAGATAGTAAACATAAGTATAAGTCAATAAAAGCGACCGTGCTAAAATCACAGGAATCGAGGGATACCTAATACCTTCCCCTCGGTCAACAGAATTCCTTACCCGAATTTCTGATTTGCAGACCAAATAAAGAGTCATTTCCTTTTGATTAGTGATTAAACAAAAAGGTGACTTGGAACACCATAACTCAATTCCAAGTAGCGACTCTGAAAAAATAAAATGATCTCTAAATCAATACCGTCACTTAAATTGGAAAAACCCTCACCGCCCGTGCGCAAAAAGGGGTGTGACAATATAAATTATAAATTTAATTTAAATACACATCAAAAAAAGTTTAATTTTATAAATTTAATTTATATACCTCCTAATTATATAAATTTAATTTTATCGATCAACAATAAAGTTTATCAATATCAAATTTAATATATAAATCTCCTTGAATTGATCATCGGTAATTGATAATGTATTTCATATATGAAACACTAGTATATAAGACTTGATTTGTTAAACTAGTTGAGGAGTATATAATTTATCAACGCATTTCATACTCCGATGAATTATCCTTTACAAGTCATTGCCTACGATATGATCACTACACTTGACATCCATTCAAGATCGAACATAATAATCTTGATAGAACTTGATTTGTACAGTAATTTACGATGTTCTATTGTCTATTTCATAAAATGAGATAAGACATTGAAGGTTATATACGTACAAATAATTAAATAATTAATTATATAAATATAAAATTTATAATTAATTGTTATCATGACATTTCTACGTTTATTATCTCGCAATCATACTTGAGTGGATTATATGTTAGATCTTCACCTCTACATCATTACATGAGATATTAAGTTCATGATTTGTCGACGGACTGATAAAATTTATACATTACTCTAGAAATATAGGTATAATTATCTCCTAATTCATATCAACGTAGTTTCATACTCTAAATATGGATTATTGATGTTTTTGGTTTATTTCACGAATTCTAACTTTTTATTTATAAAAGTATACAATATTGTTACACTTTTTTAAACAATTAATTGTAGGTGTAAAATGAAAATTTAATATTATGCTAGCAAAATTATGATTAATAGAAAAATTTTAAACTAAGTTCTCTATGTAGAACGTGTTTTTAGCGAGTTTCAGTTTCAAGTGGTTTATAGCTTAGTATTGATTGTGAGCACATAATAGACAGTGAATCTGTTTGTATTGGGTTTAACTTTTATACTAGTCCAACTGGATAGAATTGTAGTAAGCTTGAGTTGTTAGCATCAACTTGAATTTTTAAGTACCATCTTGTCTGTGGAGCCAGTTGCAAAAAGTTGCCCAACAATACATGAGCAAAGTGAGGAAGACAAATGTTGAAAAGGAAACATTAAATAAGGGTAAAGCAAAAAAAAAAGTCCCTCTTACATTTGAGACTAGAGGATTGCACAACGAGGACGCTGCTTTATAATGAGCATAGATGGTGAAACTTGGCTATGTCTCAGAAGTCTAAGCAGAACTAGCAGCACAAATGTCAAAACTAGTAACGGTACCGTTCTCCAAGCTGACCTGGAATTTTTAAGGAACTCTGATTTGGTTAGCAATTTCTTAATATCTTCCTGACTTTAAAATGAATTGATTGACCCTTTCCAAAAAAAACTCTTAGTTGTCATACAGTTATAAGGTACAAAAATTTAGTGATTGAGCCAATGGAAAACATAATTATGCAGCGTTTTGAATTCATCAAGTGTATATTTTCATTTAAGTCCCATAGAAACTCAGAGGCGAATAAATACTTCCAATATTCTGTATTAAATAAATAATATATATCAAAAAGTTCAACAAGCAAAAATATAAAACTAATATGCACGAGAGAATAGTAAACTAATTGTCAAACTTAATTTCAATAACATTCCACCCCCAATCTCATCCTCAGTTCTCATATTAATGCTAAGAGTAGTTAAGAATCTCTCCACTAATGATTTCCATATCAGAATCAAAAGAATTATATTATCCTATAGCATACCAAAGAAAATAAAGCCTCAACACAGGTATTTAGATTTGTGTATCATTGCTTGATAATTACAAAGTATCATATACGTTTGAAATATTTCTTCGTTCTTTTAATGTATCAATGAATAGAAACGGATAGTTGTGGTACATAAGTGTGTTTTGTATCATTTTTTTATATGTATCTAAAACATGTAAAACTGTGGGGACAATAATATGTATGATAAAAGAAAGCAATTTGACCCTTTAGTTGGGCCTAATGTTTTGAGCTAAAAAAGCTAGGCCTGGTTTCTTAGGCTTGTTAAGGAGCCCGATGAAAATTCAATTTATGATTTTTTCTAGGGAAAATTACGTGTATAAGCAAACATATAATAGTTAATTACTTAATATAGTTATAGTTTACCTTAGTTACAATTCACGGCTTACTTTTAGCTATAATTTACACAGCTCAACTTTTTAGTTTTGTATAATTCGCGCATTTGTATAATTCAGAATTTGTAAAATATAATTTGTATAACTTTTGTATAATTCAGAATTTGTATAATATAATTTGTATAACTATTTTCACTTATGATGTTTGTAATTGTATAAATTCGTTATTTCGAGTTTATACAAAAATAACTGAATTATACAAATGTACCCGCGAATTATACAAACCCGTGAATTATACAAATGAGGCAGCTTAAACTATAGCTACAACCCGTAAATATACAAACTATAGCTATGAAGCATAATTAAGGTTATTATAGTGGCTATTTGTGAAAGTTCCTCTTTTTTCTATGGGAAACTTACATAAATAGACTAATTTATAAAATATTTACCATTTATAGCAATAATTTTTTTTTCTTCACTTGATCACTTTTAATACATTTATAATACAGTTTTAATACATATTACAAAGAACAATTTATTATTCACATATAATACAAGTTTTATTGATGGTTAATACATTTATCACACATTTTAATACACTTATAATACAATGTATCAACTTCTTACCAAACAAGCATAGTATATTTTTAAAAATAGTTATAATACATATATACTGCATACATAATTCACTTTTAATACATATTGCAGATTTAACATAGTATTGTTATGAATGATAATAAATAAAAAGTATCGCTAAAATCGGTAATTACACATTAAAAGGTACCAATTCATGTAATTTTTCCTTTTTTATATCTCTTAGCTATTTATAAAAATTCTACGTGACAAACTCACAACGGACGAAAAGCATACATTGATTTTAAAAAAAAAATATTTATAAAAAAGAAGTTGGATGCATGTGTGACCAACTGTATATATGTATGTATGTATGTGATTTCAAAGCAGAAACTAAAAGTATCTGTATATATAAACTTTATGTGTGGCCAATCAGATTTAATGTATGTGCTTTAAAATTGTATGTACACAATATTGGTCAATTGTATGAAAGATCAATTGTATATGAAGGGTATATAAAGTGTATATGTTATATATATGTCAATCTCCGTGAAGTGGGAATCATTTTTTAGCGAGCAACAAAAACACCAACAAACTATCGTGAAGGTGAACATGTGAGGTTGGGTGGGTAGAATTGTGGCTAGAGTTTTTAGATACAAAAATATGTATTTTGGTGTATATATATGTTATAAAATTTAATAATTGTATTATATCTTGTAATTATTTAAAGAGTAAATTTATCAGATGAACATTTTACTTAAACATCTTAACTAAAACTTGTATCATTTAAACAGATCATTTAAACATATACACTAAGATAGATTGAACTGTACTACCCTGACTTTTTTCAATGACCTAGCAACTTGTGTGATTTTCACCTCAAAACGGCGCTTGAAGAGCCTACGACAAACAAATTCCTCAATAAATTAATTATTATTGTTTGGGTATAAATATATATAGTCGATGGGAGATAACAAATTTATTAGCCTAAAGTAAGAAATCATAAAATTATCTCTTTCATTTTATATATATGAGAGAGTGATACATAAAATTGAAGTATAGAACAAGATATCAAAGCACAAGATTTTAATTTTTTTGCAAGTAATACTAGGGAAAGTCCAACTTCTTTATATATATATAGAGAGAAGTGAGATCGAAGAAATCACAAATATTGAATTACAAGGATATGTACATATTATCAAGTTACAAGGATGGGTGGATGACACTTTACCAAATACCTACAAAATATTTATTTTTACTTGATTCGTTCAATACCAATAAAATATGTAGAGTTTAGAAAATTATAATTTCATCCTCATAATCAAAATAAAATATATTTAATTTTATTCTACGACCATATAGATGAATATATTAAAGTTTCATCTTAAATTGTGAAATATATCTTTATAACTTATAAAGATCGATCATTTAATTTTTTTTCTAGAAACTAAAATTTAAATAAGTAAAAGACACAAACAAATACACATCTATTTATTTTTTTATAAAAATCGAAAAAATAATTATTCTATAGGATACATTATATCTAAACACAATTAATACTTTATATATTCCAACAAATGTACACCACATCAAAGTAACACTAGGTAACCATCATTCTAACAATTCAATGAAAAGATTTAGAACCACAATTTCTGCTACCCCAATAAAGCATTTTCTTTCTCAACATAACTTGTTCCAATTATTGAGAATACAACAATAATAATACATTCAGTGAAATTTGATAAGTAAGGTCATAAAGATAGAAAAACTATTTTTGAAAGACTCAGAGTCAGTAAATTCAAATATAAAAAAGAAGACAGTATAAAAAATATTATAAGTAACACGTAAGTAGTGCAAATTTGATCAAACACCACCATTCCAAATTCAACTCCCATGACAAAATACATTGCTTAGACATAGTATTTTACAAAAAAATAAAATAATAAATCAACTTTGTATTAGAAATACACAATAAAACATTTTCTTAATTTGTCTTACTTTAACATCACCTTCAATTCGACACAAATATGGATTTGTATTTATCCTCCCTTTTATCTTCTTCTTTGGAGATAAGAATAAATTTGACTTATATGAAGAAAAAAAAAAAACTTATTATATCATGCATTGGATCCAGGCCAACACTTCAAGTTGTGGTCTCAAGCATTAATTGATTTGTTAGTATATCGCCATGTTCAGATGGTAAGCACTCTTCACTTTTGAGTTTGAATCACCAAATAAATAAAAGGTGGTAAAAAATATCACGAGTTCAAATCCCATTGAAGCTCCTAAGAACTAAAAAGATGGTAAAAAATATCACGAGTTCAAATCCCGTTGGAGCTCCTAAGAAAGGGGTAAAACGATTGAGCTCATTCATCCTAACTCAGTTATTTTGCGATATCTGCAAAAATAACGCAAAGTTGCTTCGACTCAGCGATAGGGACCTAAATTTATTTTACTACTATTTTTTTTATTTTAATAATGTGGAATAATCAACACACAAATTAAACATATTTCAACATATATTGCTTAGACATATAGTATTTTACAAGAGGCGAAAAAAAAGAGACACTAATTGGTATTAGGAGAAAGGAAATAATGCTTTTCTTTATTTGAGTTTCTTTTCATTTCTAACTTATTTTTTTATGTTTAGAACTTTAGTATGTAAGTAAAATATATATATCTGATTTTGCTTCGATTAAAGGTTGAGGAGAATATAATCATCAAAAAATATCTTGTAAACTTATTTTTCCTATATATACTAAAGAACTCATTTCTTCATTTTTAATGAACTAATTGTTTCTCATTAAATATGTTTTTTCAAAAAATTTCATCAACTGAACATGAAAAAATTGAAAAATTTCACACCGAACTCACCCGAACATATGTTTGTATTTATCCCTTTTTTTAAAAAATCTTTTTCTTTGTAGATAAGGGTTATTATTTTGACTTATATGAAGAGAAAAAGAAAAAAAAAACTTAACATAAATTTGGACTTGTATAATTTCTTTGAAATGGTCCAAAAAAAAAAAACTAACTAAATTAACATCCACAAATTCCGCCATAACCAATGGCCGTCCATTTTTTCAATTTGCTGGCAACTTTGTCGGTGCCACGATTTAATTTCTTATATTTACGTAATATATATTATAAATATATACTATACTCCTCCTACCAAACTTGGAATCCTAACAAACTTTTTATACTTGAAAAAATAAAATAAAATAATTTCAACTAGTAATAAATAAATAAATAATATTAATATAAACAAAAACTAGAATTTTTATTATTATTAACATTAAAAATATAAAAAAGTAAACACATAAACAGTACAAATATAAGTTTCTGCAGATAAACCCCAACTTGGCTCCGCCTCATATTATATACTCCTACCAACAACTTGTGCTAAAAATACATCCAGACTGTCAACATTATCATTTTAGAATCTAACTTATTATGTATTATATATGCAAGAATAAGTCATTTGACCAAATAAAATTTTAACAAAAAGAAAAAAAGATTAGTTCCTTCCCTCTATTTGGTTTTGTAAGCTAAGTCCCTTAAAAAAGGCCATAAAGAAGTGGTCATCCAACAACCAACTATTCCGTCCGTTTTAATTTATTTGTCATATTTATTTTTCTTAATTCACTTTAAAAGAATTAATTTTTTCTGCAACTTTATAGTTACGATTTTCTACATAATATGTTTAAGATTATAAAGGATTATTTTAAAAAATAAAATAATTCGTATGAAGTTAAAATCATACAAATAAATTAAAACATAAAGAATAATAAATAAGGAGAGACTACTTTTAAAAAAGATAAAATCGTAGGTCCACCCATGCCCATAAACTTGCTTACCCAATCCAAGTAGCTTTGACTTAAGCTTTATATTAATATACTAAAATAATTATTTAATATGTCTCTCTAAAATTCAATAAATAAAAATGAATATGACTCAAAATTCATAAACTAAAAATTTCTGACTTATCTCCACTTTTCAAGAAATTAATAGTTTCTTCCATGATATGTATAATATATTAGGTTAAAAAGAATTTTAAGAAGTTAGTGGAGTAGAGTGAAGACCATTTTAAGACACCTTATTAAATGGGAAATGGCTAGCATAAAATTATTTTTGTAACAATATATGCAATATAATTTCATTAAAATGAGATTTGAGAAAAGTAGAGTGTAGGCAGATTTTATTCCTACATCAGGGATATAAAAGTTGTTTCAAATAGATCATCAATTTCTTCGGTAATGTGTTTCTAAGATATGATGCGAGGCTAACATGATAACAATTAGCGAATGCCTTGAGTCGAAAGTTTATGAATAATTTGGCCCGTATTTTAGTTGAAATATGACAATTAGCCTTAGAGGTATAGTTTTTGGCGCTTTTTAAAATACGAATATTTCCGAGCAAGTAGAGTTCTTGCATATGTGTAGGATTGCACAAACAATTTAGAAATCTTAAAGAGTTTGGCTATTCTGAATTCATATCGCGTAGGGCTCCTTCTGGTGAAAATCTTCCCTGCCAAGAATTTTTTTCATATTCAAGGCTTAAATTCAAAACCTCTGATTATGAGATGCATTGTCTCATTCATAGCACCACATCCGTTAAATGATAATGAATGTAGTTGTTGATTGTGTCATGTGTCAAACTAAATTGGAAGAGAAAAACAGAAATGCATATTTAAAATTATAATCACATACATATACATACGTAATCTAGTTCTTTGTCTTTAATACTAGTTTGATTTTTAGTCTTTATTTCGATAAGTCCAAAATCTATTTCATGTTAAAAATAATTTGTCTATGAATCCTTAAATCAAATAATTCGTAGTTATTCAATTTAACTATCATTATAATAATAACCCAAAAAAAAAGAGGATAGAAAATCAAATCAATACAAAATTGACTTAATTAAATTTAAATATTTTAAAAAAAACCTTAATTAAATTATTTTTAACTCTTTTTGAAAACTTACCCCATTCATCGTAACTCCTTTTTTAACTCTTTCCTAGGAGTTCTCATCTTTTTTACTTCCTTAGTGACTCGAACTTATGAAAATTTTCGAATTAAAAATAAGGAATATTTACTATCCGAGCAACTCCCTCTCATCCTAACTCTAAACACATTTTCACTTCTTTTTTTTTAACAACAAAATCCTTTTTGGACCTACAAATTAGAAATTAGTGGCTCAAATTAGGACCCCAATTGTCAAATTGACAAATGAGGAACTTCTCCAGCTATCTTCCAATTCCCCTATATTCCACAAGGAACAATGTTTTTTTTTAAAAAAAAAGAAGAAAGAAAGTAAAATTGGATCAATCATTTGATAAAAAGATTATTAAAAAAAAATAGTTTTGGTTATATCTTTACAGCTTCTTATGAGCTATGAACCATCAAATATTCTACTTCCAACTGTATTCTTTTGTTTTTTTCTCTCCTACTATTTTCCTTACCAAATTTCCACAATCTCTTTCTATCTCAACCAAATTTTTATTCATTCGATGTCTGATGTCAGTATTGGACTATCAATTAAATTCAAATCGCACCATGTAAGGAGTCATGAATTATTAGGGAATGACGATTTCAACAAAATTTTCTCTATATTCAAAGTGTAAACTCAAAACATCTGATAAAGGATATTGGAGCAATTCCATCACTGTACCACAACGGATCCACCACTTGCTTTATAACCAATGTATAAGATTAAAATAAATGGGACACGTGTCCGTATTGGATGATAAAATCAATAGAATCATACATATACCACATTGTTGATCATCATCATTGAATACTTGAATTTCGATTTAGTAATATTATTACTTATTTGTCTGATCTGTATTGAATTTTCGTTAGGTTTGTTCGTAAATATCTCCATTAAAGATATAATTATAATTAGGACAATATAAGTTATATTTATTTTAATCTTATATAATTCATTCATATTATCTTAGCTTATTTTTTTTTATGTATAACTTTATTTGCTTATATAGTTTTACGTTTTACCTCATTCAATTCAATCCTAACATTCTTTAAATTTTGCGTACAAATTCAGTTGCATCTTTTTTTTTTTGAGTAAACAATCAAAATTATAGAATTATTTTTCTCTTTTATTTAAAAATAATAATAATTTACGTACATTATCTTCTTTTTGCTACCCCTTTCTTGTTTTACTCCATTCATCTCCGTCACTCTTTTTCATTATAATTTTTTTAATATATATTTAGTAAGTTTTTAATTCTAATAGTCTTGTTTTATTTATAATAGCAGAGATGAAATAACATGTTTAAAATTACAAGCACGAATAAAATTATAAATTTATTTACAAGTTCAAAAGAATTCATTAACTTTGATTAAATTCTGAATTTGTATTCTAAATTTTACTTTATATGTATAAATAATTTATTCAAAATTTCATAAACTCAACATCCTAAGTTTTTCCTTTAACCACAAGGTTAAAAAAATATTTTTAATATGTTACTTATGTCTATCTTGAGATAATATACTTCACAAATTCTTTTATTATTTTTTCCATTCTAATTTATGTGATACTATTTCAAAATTCTCTAATATTAACGGTTTATCATATATTTTGATACTTAGTTGGTACATCTCGTAATTTCAACGTCCAAATAAAATTTATCGATAAGTTTAGAAGATTGTCGATGTATTCGACCTTGATTTAAAATTTAGTTTGTTACAAAGATTAATATTTGAGACCAAGTTGCCCCTTAATTTCCTCTTTTTCTTTAAAAAATAAATTTTAAAAAAAATCCACCCCCTACGCCCTCTCTCCCACCCCCCTTTTAACCCAAGCTTCATAAACCCCACCATTGGTACCACATAGTTGTTGCATTGTGGTTATATAGATACCAGAATCCAACTCCACCATCTCCACCAACCACCACCATGGCCGGCGGAGAACCCACCGCCGTCGCCGGTGACTCTACCAAAATCCCTCTCCAGGTTGTTCATGACGTTTGTCGAATTTCCGGTGCCGGATTTGTTGGTTTCTTCAAGAAAGATTGTACTGATTTGGCTAGAAGAGTGTCCCTTTTGGCTTATTTGCTTGAGGAAATCAGGGATTCCAACACCCATTTGGGTTCTTCATCATCTTCCCATGATTCATGCTTGTATGATCTCTCCATAGCTTTCAAAGCTGCAAAAAGACTTCTTTTAGCAGCAAATGACTTTGATCCCAAGATCTCAGCTGTAAGTATATAGTGATGATCCTCAGTATACTTGGTTTTTTTGAATTTGTGTATCCGTACTTGGGTAGTTAAGTTGGAGGTGGGGTGGGTACGTTAGGGGGATTTGACATGTGAATTCCCAAATTCTAAGTTTTTTAGCTGAAAATTGTGAAATCTAGCAATGTACTTGTTTTTCCTGTTATGTGTTGATCATTTTTGGAAACCCAATGGTGTGGATTAGTGATCAATGAAGTGGGTTGAGAACCAGAGGTCTCAGGTTCCAATGGTAAATAATGCTAGGTGATATCTTCTCATTTGTCCTATAGCTTTGGTGGACAGAGTTATGTGTTACCTATTGTTGGTGGAAGGTGATAGGTATCTTGTGGAATTAGTCGAGGTGCCCTCAAGCTGGCAAAGACACCATGGTTATCATAAAAGAAAATTTTGCTCTCATTTTGTGGTTCTGTGTTTGAAGGTGGATAATTTTTGGTAGAAAGAATGAAGGTTCCTTTGACTTTTTCTGTGTTAGGAATTGGGAAGATATGATAATTTGGATGTAGGATTTGGCAAGAGATCCTTTTGGGTTGTTTAGATTTAAAGTTGTTTGATTTGATTAAGAATTAAGATTCATTTGCCACATTGTGCATAATCCACACTTATGAAAAGAATGATGCAAGTTTTCTCTTCACGGTGACATTTAATTAAAAGGAACTTTTATTATTGAAATCTTCAATTTTCCGACAGTTTACTGTAGTTCTTTTGTAGCAAGTTTCATTCAAGCTAATATTGTGTGCCGTTCTCAAAGTGTGTTGTTTCTTGATTGAAGGATGTGGAAAGGAAGAAAATTGTCTTTCAATTTCAATGTGTTACATGGAAATTGGTGAAATCCCTAGGCAGCTTACCATATGACCAGTTCGACATATCAGAAGAAGTACAAGAGCAGGTTTGTTTTGAGGTTTTACTTTTTTCTGCTTATGTTGCTTTCTCCGTTGGATTTCCCCCTTAATGTTTCTACGTTTCCAGGTTGAATTGGTCAGATCACAGTTGACACGAGCTAAAGAGAGGTATGGTGGACCTTTGACTTCAAATGTATTATCTCGAGCATTATCCCAACCATTAGATAAGGAGATTGATCTGCTTCAGTCGGGCAGTAGGGGAGTTGGAAGTTTACATCTAGAGAATGTTGGCAATATTGATCATGAAGTTAGGCCAAAACTTGGAGATCTTCCCTTAGGTAACACCCCAAACGGCAATGATTGTGTTCAGATAGTTCAGGAACCAGAAAATCTAAGGAATTCATCCAAAAAATCTGAGGTTACTTCTCCCAAAAGTCTTGGTTTGGCCAGGGAAGATGACTCACCCAGCAAGAATCTTGTGGAGAATAAGAAGCCCAATTCGCCTATAATTCCTGAAGAGTATCTTTGCCCTATATCCCTTGAGCTCATGAGGGATCCTGTAATTGTGGCCACTGGACAGGTACTGTCCTTGTCAGACTGATACATTATCATTTGACTGCATATTTGCCTATCTTTGGCTTTTAGATGGAAGTTATTCTTGGATTGTTTCTTTTTAGGTGTAAAATCTTCAAATGTAGTGTGCTAGAAGTAATGCTTAATGTAGACTTTTCTTATTCCTACAGACTTATGAGAGATCTTTCATACAAAGATGGATAGACGGTGGCAACACAAGATGCCCAAAAACTCAGCAAATACTCCAAGATCTTACGCTGACACCAAATATTGCTTTAAGAAGTCTCATTTCTGATTGGTGTGTAAAGAACAATGTAGAGCAGCCAACTGCATTGGCAAATGGGAGAATAAAGCGAAGTGATGGATCGTTTCGTGATGTTAGTGGGGATATAGCAGCTATTGAGGCAATTGTACGCAAACTTTCAAGCAGGTCCACTGATGAACGGAGGGCTGCAGTAGCGGAGATCCGGTCTCTATCCAAAAGAAGCACAGACAACAGAGTTTTGATTGCTGAAGCTGGAGCAATCCCGGTGTTAGTCAACTTGTTGACATCTGAAGACGGTCAAATCCAAGAAAATGCCGTCACTTCTATTCTTAACCTTTCTATATTTGACAACAACAAGGGGCTTATCATGCTTGCCGGTGCTGTTCCTTCAATTGTTCAAGTTCTCAGAGCTGGAAGCATGGAAGCAAAAGAAAATGCAGCAGCGACCATCTTTAGTTTATCACTTGGAGATGAGAACAAAATTATAATAGGTGCATCGGGGGCCATTCCAGCTCTGGTAGAATTGCTTCAAACTGGAAGCACCAGAGGGAAGAAAGACGCTGCAACAGCATTATTTAACTTATGCATATATCAAGGAAACAAGGGCAGGGCTGTTCGGGCAGGGATTATACCAGCACTATTAATGATGCTGAAAGATTCAAGCAGCTGCATGGTTGATGAAGCTTTGACCATTCTTTCAGTTCTTGCCAGCCACCAAGAGGCCAAGGCTGCCATAGCTAAAGCTAGCACGATCCCTGTATTGATAGATCTACTAAGGACAGGTCTACCTCGTAATAAAGAGAATGCTGCTGCTATCTTGCTCTCTTTGTGCAAAAGAGATACTGTGAATTTATCTTGCCTTCGTAGGCTCGGTGCACTTATACCTCTTACAGAGCTTGCTAATACTGGCACAGAGAGGGCCAAGAGGAAGGCTACTTCATTGTTGGAGCACCTTCGAAAACCTCTGCAACCTTGACTGGTATTCTATCAGTGAAGGATTCATTAATTGCTTCTTTCATTCTTACCTAACCGTGAATTACACGATTCCATTTATAGTGTGATATAAAATCTGAGAAAACGAACATGAGAAAATAATTCATTCTCATTGCTCGTTGCATCAGTGTACCTATTTAGTCTGTTTCCGAGTGAGTCACTGATTCGTTTGACCTGTTTCTTTTCATTATTTGTTACTAATCGATCAATTTGATGTTTGCCACGCTAAGGTGTGACAGAAATTTATCAGTTCTGTATAAATGAAACATTTTGATATGTGAAAAATTGCACTTTCTTTTCCTTTATCCTTCTACTTGTGATGTCTTGTAAATTGATGCTGCATTACCTTCTGCAGAAGAATCTGTATAATATTTTCTGGCTTCTACAGATCTTTCATTCCATAGTACTAATGGCATGGACTGATGTTAATGATTCTGGGATAATGGCCAGCAGCCTTATTTTCTGTCTATGAGGAAGCGTTACTCGGTATTTGTGTTGGTGGAAGGTAGTAGGTATTTCATGTAATTAGTCAAGACGTGTGCAAGTTGGTTGAAACATGATCTTTTGAAAGGGAAAAGTACAAGTATGATCTCTCAATCAATGATGCATCATTTCTAAGAATTATTTTCTCTGTTTTAATTTGTTTGTATGGTTTTAATTTGACACGAAATTTAAGAAAGAATTTTGAATTTTGTGGTCTTAAATAAAAGACATGTAGAATGTATTAGAATACTATTTTGTGGTCTCAAATGTCTTCTTGTTTTGTATGTCACTTGATTAAATAGTGATATTGTTCGACTTGAGCCTAAACATGCGCTATTCCAAGGTTTAAGCTAGTGTTTGGTCATAGATTTTAGATCAAATTTGATCAGACTTTGAAAATTTTATCTTTAAAATATTTTTAAGTTCCCAAGACTAACCTCATATCAGTTTTGAGAGAAATTTCACTTTCGCTCGGAAAACTTTAAATTTTGTTCCAAGTGAAATGTATGTCGAAGTTTCAACTTCAAAATCTTTGACCAAAAAAGCTAAAACATGTTAATATTATCTAATGTGTATATTTCTTTATATATCCAACACCTCTCTCATGTTTTATCGTGTTCGGCTACTTACCTATGATGTTGGATGAAGTGGTGCTTTTTTTCTCAAGAATTTAACTTCTTTCACTTGACAGATTTAAATTTTAAACTAATATGGTACGTAAAGTTATTAATTACTGTTATTATAACACTGTTCATGGGTGATTACTTGTCGCTATATTATATTTAGTTATAATAATAAATATGAGTATTTATAATTAAATACACTATATAAAATGTCGCTAAAGGCTTTAGTAACTCTAGATGACATTGACACATTTGCTACTAAATATTTTTATAGCAATAAATATTACCGCTAAAAAAAATATTTGCCACTAAATATCTCTTTTGTTACCAGGATTAAATCACTAACTAAGATCAACATTCAACTTATTGTTATCGATTTTGAAATTGATAAGTTGCCTTCCTAAATTGATCAATTCTCTACCAATTTTCTCATATTTGATTAGCTAATTTCGAGAAAAAGAAAATGGTTTCACTGATTCCTGAACCTTCACTCATCACCTTATCTCATTTGTATAAAATTTTACTAGATTATATATAAATATTCTTAGAATAATATTTTATTTGATTTATCATCCTAAATTCCTAATACTAAAAAAATAAATTTTAAAAATTATTTATAGATTTTGTTTTCCTTCATACCTAAAACACCCTAGGAGGAAATTGGCTGGCAAAACTTTTCTTGGTCCAAACTACTTTTTGCTTGGTAGTGACTCAACTTAGAAAATAACACAATGTTGGTCTTAAATATACTAAATAATTCTACGCGCATTAAAAAGGTTCCTCAAGACTTTGATAAAATGGTAAGAGTACGACGCGATTCAAGCAAGTCATTAAGCTATTAAATCGATTCTTTTAACTGTTAGTATTAAATACTAGTTATTCCATTTTACGTGGCATTGTTAACTTGACATAAAATAAAATTTAAAAATAAATAAATTATGATCTAAAACAAATGTTAGATATTATATATAGTTTTAAAACTTTATATATTTATTCTTGTACAAAACTTAAACTCATACTAAAAACTTGTTTGGATGGTTGTTACTTATTATTGTATTGTAATGTTAGTTTCTATACAATATTTGTTTTGACGATTACTTGAATTTTATTGTATTATATTGTTAAATATATTGTTGGAATAATAACTCAAAGTTGGAGTGGGAATTCGAAGTTGATAATTAGGATTTGTTATTTATGGTATTTACTTATTTATGTTTAATTATGATTTGTTAGTTAGAATGGTTCCTAATTCTAGTTTAATTTATTTTTTTCTTTTATAAATAACGTTGTTTCTAGTTATTTTCAATACACAGAAATATACAAAAAAATAAATACAAGAGTTTATAAATAAAATATTTTCCTTCATCTATCATTAAGTAGCAATAAAACTCATTTTTGTGTGAGGACTAAATGGTATGATCGCATCATTATCTTAACTTTTCAATCATTTACTTTATCATACTGTATTTTTCTTATAGGTTTATCCTTCAAACTAAAAATACGTAACATTATGTAAAGACAGAAAATAATATGCTTTATTCAAACATTGTCTTTATCAAAATAATACAATGTAATAGGACACTCTCCTGTCAATATCCAGTAGGATCACATGTGCTTTACAGAAAATGTAATTCATATATATATAAATAAAAAATAAAAAGGTTGTTAAATTGTCAATGCTTTGAAAGTTAGTTCTCTTTCACATGCAAAGAAAAACTAAAATAATGACAAATATATATTTAATTAATAAAAATTATACTATTTTGAAAACAATCAATACTACATTATTTAAGAACAGTAATGTTAATGATTTTACTAAATTTATTTTAGAGTAGTTGACGTCTTAAACGAACAACAGGTTATTTGTTAAAGTACTTTTTATTTTATTTTATCAAACCTAGCTTAAATGCTCTAATTAGTGGAATGCTTGCTAATAAATAAGACGTTTAAAAAAGTAATAAAAAGCTATTTAGACAAATACTCTTATGAAAAGTACTAGTAACTTTTAAACTGCATAAAAGCATAAAAAAAACAATCTTTTTCCCCTTTCTTTTCACTTTTTCCCCTTATTTGCGCCTCGATAGTATCAGGACCTTTGTACCGATCATGATCATATAAAACTGATCGCCTTTATGACCCACAATTATAAAATGAGTCTTGCAACAAAACCTAGGTATTCCACATGATGTGGCTCCCTCAACACCGTTGAGCTCATTTTTTAAGTGACTAGTCGCTTTTCTAATAAATTAGGTACATTTCAAGCAAGAAGAGAATTGTGTAGTTGAGTTGGATGCTGATTTAACAAATGTATATTACACTTAACTAACTTGCTCTTTATGGTTTGTTCTTCACTCGACTTGACTCAAACCCGAACACAAAAGTAGAAGGAAGAAAATCTCCGCTATATACCTAACCAACTTGCTCTTTATGGAAGTTCTTTACTCAAACCCAAACACAAAAGTAGAAGGAAGAAAATCTCCACGATATACTTTACCAACTTTCTTTTTATGGTAGTTCTTCACTCGACTTGACTCAAACCCAAACACAAAAGTAGAAGGAAGAAAATCTCTGCGATATACTTAACCAACTTGCTCCTTATGGTGATTCTTCTTTCGACTTGACTCAAACCCAAACACAAAAGTAGAAGGAAGAAAATCCACAATATACTTAACCAACTTGTTCTTTATGGTAGTTCTTCACTCGACTTGACTCAAACCCAAACACAAAAGTGGCAGGAAAAAACGCCCCTCACCGCTTCAAAGCCACGACTAGATGACCCTGCCCGAGTAGGTCATTTAAGAAATGCACAATGTTAGCATTGATGATAAAATGTCTAACAACAGCAATATCAGAAGAAAGTTGCAAAGAATGGGAAGTAGTTTGCTAAAAAAGATCAATTTTCTAGATGAAGTCTGTAAATGATACATTTTGCCAGATTTCTCAACATACAAGATACCAGCAAGGACTATTCCTATCCTACTACACTAAAAGAAGAGCATAATGGACCAACTGGAATTTATCAACTTTTCCTGCTGTTCTTTGCAAATGCCATTTTGGTTTTGCTTATTGATATAATGTTCTTGTAATGAATTTAAGATGTTTCAAGGTGACCATTGATCAGGCAGGGTGAGAAAATAGCTTGTCATCGCCTTTCTGAATCTTTTCTTGTATTGTATCGGAGAAACAATAGTTGGTAATGCATTCTTTGGTCCACCAAGTATGCCGGATGCCTTAACCCATGTCTCCAAGTGCTTGTCCCAAGTATACTGTCTCATGAAATCAATGATCCCTAAGACTAGCTCCTTGCGCTCTTCGTCTACACCAACTAGCAAAGAGTAATCCATCACATCAACCGACTGCCAAGAAGAGAAACTCCATTAGTCATCACTCAAACTATAAGCATAAAGAAGAGAAAGAGGCGACTCAACTCTATGGAGCACTAATAAACAAATGTAAACCAGCTAAGAGAACATTTTCAATCAGTTTAGCGCCTTTCACTCCAACAAACGTTTTGCCATATAGTAGTGTGCCAACCTAAAGTATTCGTTGATAAAGTTCTCACAAAACCAAAGGAGACTAGTGTGCCCTCCCCATCATCACATTTCTTACATAGTACTTAGGATACTATGCTTCTAAGTTCTAGGAGTCTTTTAGCCTATTAGAGGTTATTATGCCAGTAGGAGATATAGAGAAAATTTTGTATAATGATGGCTTAAGATGAATTTAATGGAGAAACTTGATCAATAAAGATTCATATACCCAACCCGAACTTGTTTGGGACTGACGTACAATAGTAGTTGCTTTAATATAATAAAAGAAATCTTGAGATTCAAAGTTGGAAGCTGAGCAGTTACCGCTAAAAAGGATGTATCATTCCAAATAGCTCTCTCCAGACTTCTTTTTGCTTTGCTTCCAAGAAATATAGGTTTGGTACGCAATGTTTCTAAAAGATTCATGTCCAACAACACACTGTTTACCCCAGTTTTATCTGCATTGTAACGGGACCTTAGAGAGCCCTTAAGATCATAGACCTTAGATATTGTTCTTCCAAAAAAGAGATTCTCCATCACAATCAAGTCCATTTTCGTTTCCCTGCCTCCTGTCATATGTTTGACCGAAACCTAGTATATGCAGCATAAATTGAAATAAGATTCTGTTTAACATTATCAAAATGAAAGGAGAAGTATTTCTATTCACCAGCAAACCATGCTGCATAGCACAGGCACAAAGAGAGAAAGAGAAAAAGGGAGTCCAACCTGATATATTCCCAAAACTTTAGCAAGGCAAGTTGGACTTCTTGAGCTAACAGAATCTGTTAGATATTTGAAGTAGTTGGGTCCAAATTCTTCAAAAGATTCTAACTCAGTTTTTTGAACTTGTTTTATTATGAATCTTTCATCCAATGACTTAGCGAAATAAGCATTGCTCTTTCCACCTTGAGCGCTCCATCTCTTACAACGGCTTAAAGACCGTATAAAGTCCAGTTCATCAGGACAGTATCTCTTCCTGAGAGCATCAAACTGCTTAGCAAAGTAACAAGTGACAGAAAACTTCACCTTTCCGCCAGCATTTGAAGATTCGTCCTCAAAAGAGATCCTTAGGTGAGGGGAGGTCTTGGAATCTGCATAGATGGAACTAATTGTACTGGAAGCATCTTCAGAACCATGGCTTCCATGATGGATATAATCCATGTCTAGAGAGCCAAAAGACTGCCATCTTGAAACATTAGAGGCCACTCCATTCTCCTTCCTGAGGCCATTCGTGTTCCAACCCCTTTCAGCCACATTTGGCTTATCAGTCACCCGTTCTTTATACTCTTTGGAAATAAGAGCATACGATATTATGCTAGTAGGTTCATTGTCATAAACAGCTATTACAATGTCATTGAATCCATTGTGTGGAACCATTAACCTGGGTCCATCATGTATAAGAGATGCATAGGAAATAAACGAGGGTGATGAATTCATTAGGAGATTAAACTTCTGAGCCTCATTAGGTGACATTAGAGAATAAGTTCTCTGAACACTGATAACAGGGTCTCTGATCATATTTCTATAGTCTCCAGAAGCATGAAAAGATCTAATTGCTGATAAATGCAGTGAAGAAGGCGGCAATCCATTCTTGATTCTTTCTTGAAGTCTCAGTGCAGAGTCGAAGGAGTTAACTCGTGCTGGTGATTTTACCCTTGCAATAGGAGGATAATCAAGTTGACTCAGTTGTCTGAAAGGAGCAGCTTCAGATCCATTTCGTTTTAATGTTATATTTAACAGAGCTTTTTTGGGAGATCGGTCAGTACCAGTCCAAGCAGAATCTATCTGATCAGAAAGAACAGAACCAGCTGAAGGAGCTCGTTCCAAGGGTGTTCCATTAACAGCATTTTCTCCTTCCATATGCATGTCCTGCGTTTTCTCGAACTCACATGAGGTAAACATGGACTCTTCCAGCCCACAAGGTGACCCATGAGTCTCCTCCTGTTCAGACTGAAAAGGTTTCTGACGATATTCATCTAAGTTTGAGAATTCAGGTTCGGTCTCTTCATAGACATGCTCGAGAGGGTCATTTCTCCAATCTATCAGCTCACTACAAGATCCACTATACTCTGAACCAGAGGTCTCTTGGAAGAGAGATTCCACAGATAAAAGACGACGATCCCAAACATGTGAAGCAATCACAAGGGAATGCCTCAAACGATTTAGTTCAAGAATGTCAACCACTGCCTGCCCTCGTTCTGAAGTTTCTGCATCAGCAGTTTGAAGCAAGTCCTGTTGTAGAAACAAATAGATGCAGCAAATATAAGGAAGAAGAGTACATTTATCCTACACACTTGAATACATTTAATTTGCCATGAAAAGGAACATGCAGAGGTATTATACATCAATCTCCAATTGGTGCTTACATGGTAATCGCTCTTTTCTTTCATAAGCAAGTCTTTTAACTCCATGATGCAGTCATCCAGCTCAGGTTTATCAGATAGATCATGTTCTAAAGAGGATCTTTTCTCTTCAATCCTGCGAAAAGCACTGGATATCTCTGCATACAACGCTTTGGCTTTGCACAATAGCTACAGGAAGCATAATATAGTATTAATAAGAGCTATTGGAAGCTAAAACTAAAAATAAAAAAGATGACCAGAAAAATCCCAAACATGCAGCATCATTGCACCTCATCTGTTTCTTTCCGTAACCAATCCTGCTCTTCGTAGCTACTGAACATAAGAGTTGATGGAGGTAGACAAACTGACAGAATATCAATAGGAGAATAGCGGAAGAATGCAATCATGCTTCCACACCTGTAAAGGCAAATGGGGAAATTTTATTCTCTAAATCCAACAATTGAACGATCAGAGTGATTGCACATTACTGGCAGACAACAAACTACATTGTTAAGGTATATTACGATGTACGCACCCATAAAACCGGAGGCAGTCCCGTTGGAGAGAATGACCACATCTAGCAACACGGTTGGCAGTTGCATTGTTTGAAAAGCTAAGATCCAAGAACTTACCAAATGAGAGTCCCCAAGCAGCATCTGACATTGCTACTCTGTGAGTTGCTGGTGGGACTCCTTCTATATGGGCACACTTGAGGCATCGATGCCACATCCATATCTTGTTGTCCCACTCACCAGGCAGCTTCACTGAGGGTTGCCGTCTAACATGTATAGTAAGGTTCCCTTGCTGGTGTGTATAACAAATTACATGGTCCTCAGCTGGCTCCTTGCATGATTGACAGGAAGGTATCTGGAACATGAAGTGCCATACATAAATAGCTCGAAAGTACTAAAATTGGACATAACAAGATGACTTCTGTAAACTTTTACCTGACCAAAAAGATCATCCAGAAGAAATTGCCCGAGTGGCTTGTCAAAAGATCCATAAAACTTTATGCGAAGAAGCCGAGAACGTTCACATACACTTCCATTTAGAATACATCGACTTGAAAATGATACTAGTATGCTTTGACGACTGTCAGCAGCTGAATATGATTCACTAGAGGGTTCAAATTCATCTGATATCTCAAGCTTTGACAGATCTGGTGATTCTCTTAGTTGAAACTCCCCTTGACCTAAAGTTACTCGTGATCCTTCAATGGTATCATCTAGGGTGGTTGGATCTTTAAAAGGAGGGTAATGATGCTTCACCAACGATACTGGTAACCCAACGTCCGCATTGCAGCTGGCAGATCCTACATGGTTATGTGGGCCATTACCAACTCTATGGTGTCTTGCCGGGGAAGCAGTATGAGAAATCACTGAAATAGCATTATCTGCAGATGTCATCTCTGGTATGGCAACAGAAACTTTAGGTAGACTAGCACCCTCATCTGCAAGGAATGATGTCTCAAGGGACAGATGATATGCCGCAAAGACGGCATACTGGAAGACATTCTTCACCTTCTTGAGCTCTTCACAACACAGACCCCTCAGCAATACCTACAAAATGTCAAATGAAAGGATAACTAACATCGGTTTACAAATCCAACCTCTTGATATTTAAACTAAGATATAACTGCAGCATTATCGGTTTACAAATTCAACCTCTTGATATTTAAACTAAGATATAACTGCTGATCCTTTATGACAATGCAGTCTTAAGATCTTTTTTTTCCTTGGTTAATGTTTTTTTAACTCACATAACCATTTATGGAAACTCAAGACCATTGTAGGGATCAATTCAGTGACTAAAGAACAGGATGAAAGTTAATTAAGCATTTTCAGAATCAATACAGCATTTTAGACTGGTACCTGATGATTAGCTACAGCTGATCAAATCATAAGCAACCTACAAAATTTTACTAGAGTGATAATCCACTATGGCAGATGGTGCAAGTGACCACTTCTATTTCACGAAGTTCTTGTAAAATGTCCACAACTTGGAATTGAGAATGTTCAGTGACACGGAAGAAGTCATCAGACACAGCCTAATATAAGTATTTTATTTAAGACAAATGATTAATAATAGTAAAGATTGTGTAGACTATAGAGGCAAGGGAGTCTAAAACTCAAAAGAGAGAGGTGATATTATAAAGTATAGGTATTTTTCGAGTAGATATGATGTAGGTCTGTTTTGTACAGAAGTACTCACAGATCAAACAGAAAGATGAGACCAGATGATTTGCTCTAGTGAATCACTTGGATTGCATTGCTAGCTTACACTGGACAAACATGAGTGTACAAGAACCGATCAATTTCACTCTATGATTTTCTTTGGCATATAATGTCTTCTCTTTTCCCTCCCATTGCTCCCGAGGAAAAAAGTTGTCTTCCCTTCGAGAAAACCCTTACTTTCCATGATATAGCTTCGCACAATATGTCAAGGTTTGCCGTGAATAGTAAGACCACTGATCCTTTTCACTTGCATCATTAAGATGCCCCAAATGACACTACATGAATAATCATTTCGTGAATGTTTGTTATTATAGCTATTGGGAACATGAAACCGCCGAATTAACATTAAGGTGTCCAGGGCATAAAAGTTTTTCAGTGAATTCAAATCAGTTATGAATTGCAAGCACAACTATAATTATAGGAGTATTATATATTGTGGATTCAAAAGTGTTTAAAGAAGTGGACATGTCGCGCTCAGAGACTGGTCTAAAACACTTCCAAATAAATTACATAACAAGCAGGTGACATTTGAAATTTATCCATTCATGGGAAGAGAAGACCAGCAGAACAACCAGTCCGGCCTTTGTTCTGTTTCTTACCAAGAGTGTAAGAGTGGGCGAGGGTGTTCTGCATAAATAGTAGACATAGGCTATAAATAAGAGAATATCAAAGAACTAAGCCACAGAGAGTTTCACAATTTTAGCACAACGTACTTTTTGAATCCAATGTACTTATGAAATATGCATGATATAAGTCTTAATTAGAGCTCAAACATTTAAAAGTTTTAGCAGAAGAAAAAATAATTTTTGAAGTCTGAGGCAGACAAAATTACCGTGCAACCTAAACGCCTGGGACAACCATTAAAAAACATCAAAGTTTTTGATGGCTTCTTGTTGAACTGGTTTGGAGGTTCATGCTCTTCAGAAACTTTTTCTAAATGAAAGAGCTCACAATATCCCAATCTAGCCATGGCTATGTTATCGATGGACGGGGTTATAAGAGCACCAGTGCACCTGGCTATCCGCTCCAGCAGTGGCCGCTTAACATTTAACACCAAAGAGATCTCTTTTTCCAGTAGATACTCCTGAGCATGAGAAGATACACTTTTCTCCACAAGTAGCACATTAGGATGGTGGGCCTCAATTTTTGAAACAATCATCTTCAGATGCTCCCTTTCCTGTTAGAATAATAGAACTCATAAACTTGTCCCTAATTACTCTTATCTCAAATTCTCGAATCATAGAAAGATAGACAATCTACCAAATACCTGTTGCAATAATGTGTTAAAAGATGCTAACTGATTGGGAACTTTTTGGTACTCAAGTGCTCCTCCTAACAGAAACAATCTAGCATTTTTGTAGTGTGAATTCATTCGCTTGTGTCTGATATTCTTCGTACAGACTACTCCTTTAACAAGGGTGCTGCATTGAAACAAAACTGAATGATGAGGCATGACTAGCCAAGCCTAAGACGCAAATGTTTAAAGAAAAGACTAATTACCTCTCCCTTGGACTTCCAGAAGCTACACATTTCACCTTTACATAATAACCAGGATCCATGCTGCCTCCTTCACTAGTATCTGGCTTCACAAAATTCGCAGCTTGCCATGCTAGGGATGTAACTATGTCAACCCAGTCATCAGAACCGCTTTCTTTCCCCGACTCTACTCCTTCACCTTGCAATAACTGTAAGACAAGAGCCCTGAAATGGCCCTGTACAACAGCTTTCATAGGTTCCTTGTGATCCACATGCTCTTTATCCATGGTGGTAAGGCTTGCACTTGAAGAAAATATTGTAGCCGATTCTCCAATTTCATCATCCTCATCATCATATGTGAAGAAATTATTTTCATCCTCATCATCTTCATCAAGTGGAGGAGGAAACCATATGAGATCACTATTTCTAAGATCGAACGGCTTTTGCTGCTTCTCTAATTGGTTGTGATACACATACAAATTTTCAACACTGGCATCAGCAGTCTCTGGATCCTTCGTCCCTTTCTCAAGCCTTCTTAAAACATATGAGGCTTCTTGATCAAAGGGACCATTATTCTGAGACCTTGGGATCTCATTTTGATCTTGCTGTACAGAATGCCCAACTCTATTGGAAGTAAAACGAATCCTAGAGGGGCTGTCCGATGGACTTGATCCAGCTGACCTTAAACTGTAAAATTCATGTCTAGTACTAACACTACTCGAATCTATATCTGAAGTATCATGAAAATAGCTACTTGACGGACTAAAAAATTGGCTTGTTGAATCCCCTCCTTCGTCTTCATCACTCCTGAAATTATTAGCAAAAGAGTAACAAATTTTATTACCAACAAGACTAACAGTTTCTGTGTCCCAAAAGCAGCTTACAACAACATACCAAGTGTAATCCACAAGTGGGGTCTGGGGAGGGTAGAGTGTATACAGACCTTACCCCTACCTCGTAGAGATAGAGAGGTTGTTTCCTATAGACCATCGGCATAAATAAAGCATTTCCAATCGTTTGAAAAAGGGAATAGAAAATTGAGAGCAATAACAACAATGAAACAATGTGAAATGGAGGGCAGTAAACAACACGCAGAGGAAAGAACAATAATGACAATAAAATAATGTGATAATCAAAGAACAAAAAACACAGCTGACAACCAAAACCGAAGAACAAGAAACTACAAGAATAGTTTGATTGGACTCCACACTCAACTGAAACAAATGTGAGTACTGCTCAATTCACATATAGGTAAATGAGCAAAGGATTATAAGTTGAATATCCTAGAAGAGAACATAGATATGACACATCATCTCATATTTGCATCATCTGCTACTTCAAGATAAAACATCTCTGGGTACTAATCCAAAACAAATCTTGAGAAAACATAAAAGTTCCAGTCTCTAGTACAAACAATATCAGAGGCCGAAAAAACTAAATCAACAATAAGATAATTTAATGATTATGCAGGATATATGTTCTTCCATCTAATATTAACAGATTTCAAAAGCACATCACATTGGTAACAAAGTTAATACAAAAACTACAATATGATACCCCTTGCTCAGTACCTGCTTGGCGAGTGACGTAGAGACATCTGAGACGGATGACTTGAAAAGGTTGTAAAACTACTCTTAACTGGTGTATGTGAAGAATAACCATCAAATCTGTCACTATTGAAATTTGGTGATGTTGATTCTGTGCTTTCTCTAGGAGACTCAAAAGGATAAGTTTTGTCTCTATACTTCCCAACACCATTATTCCAAGTCCTTAACTCAGAACAAAACTTGCAAGATTTTATATCAACCACTTCCCCTTCTGATCCAGATGCAACAACATCCAAACATCCATTACTGTGCGTACAACAATCACCACAGAAAACTCCATTGCAAATTTGGCAATTGTACTTGTTGCAAGAATCAGTAAACCTCATCTTGCATTCCCAACAGGTTTTTCCACTGTCAACATCCATGTTTAATCCACTCGTTCCCCACGAAATCCAAGATTTAACTTTCTCAATCAAATAAAAAATTGAACTTTCAGATACTCCCATAGACTGGAAGTAATGAGTAAACCCCACCAAGAATGATAACACAATTCTGCCTCAATCTATCAAAGTTCATAACTTTTTCGCCTAATCTGTATCTAAACACAACGGAAACTATCAAACCCCACAACAAAAAATGGGGGGTTTATTTTTTTTTTCTGCAATTTACATCAAGTATATATCTTTTTTCTTTAAAGAATGTATGTGGAAAAAGAATCCCCCAGAAATCACTATATATTGGAAAGGGGGAAAACAGATTACAGCAATTTAGAGTGACACCAAATATGGTATGTACACCAATGGCATGACCTGGAAGTATAAAATCTTGAAAACAAATAAGGAGTGAAATTAAAGTGCTTTTGACCAATCTATAGATATTCAAACCTAAACACATAAGCTCAACCAATCCCAGAATCATCAACAATAGTTCCCAAGATCCAATTTTTCGTTACAAGAAACACAAAATCCAGAGCTAGGTAATATAAACTAGTTATACTTACCAAAATCCCAAAAAACAAGAACCCCACCAACAGAAAAGTGTCAAGAAACACAAAATCCAGAGCTTGGTACCCAAATAAACTAGTTAAACTAACCAAAATCCCATTAAACAAGAACCCCACCAGCAGAAAAGTGTCAAAACAAAAGAATCCAGATCAAGAAAACATAAAAAGGGATTAAAGTTCCAATCTTTGATGGATTATAAATGGTTTTAAAGAACAAAGAGTATAAAAATAAAAAGGAGAAAAAGGAAGAGTACAGAAGAGAAATTTTTCCCTTTTCTAGTGGCTCTAATCTCCATGTACATTATAACCATAATCTGCTGCTTCTGCTTCTTCAACAAGAACAATATTTTATCTCTCTTTCCCATTTTCCCTAGCATGGCTTTTGCTTCAATTTCATTTTTCACTTCTCAAACTAACATTAAAATAATAATCCATTAAAATACACTTTTTTTGTACTTGTGTGTATATCAACATGCAGCTTATAGCTAAATAAAAAATCCACATGCTTATATACAAAAAATATTCATTACAAAATACAACTCTCTTTTTCTATGTAGCTTTTGCTTTCTATCACTATCCACTTTATCTTTCTTAAGGTTTATGTTCAAGAAAATGACACCCTTTTTTGAACCTGTTGTATATTCTTTTTTATTTATTTGGTTTGGTTAGCATTATTTAATTTTTTTCTCAAACTGTTCTCTATTCTTTTCTCACTCATTGGTTACAATTGGAATTTATTATCAAGCTACTATACTATATAATATAATGTTAAACTTTTGTTCTTCTGGATCTTTCTCACCTGGAGTTTGATATTCGCCTAAGATTGATGTTTTTATATTTGTGTTGGAAAATTTTATATTTGGATAAAAATCTTTTTAATAAAAATTATTTTGTATTTTGAAGGGCTTGAATTCGAAATATGAGTTTAAAGATGAAGAAACAATTAGAAGGATTTAACAGCTTAATGACTTGCTTGGATTAGCTAAAAGATAAGGCCTTCTTCAATTATGATCTTAACTTTGTTTAAAGTTTCACTTTTTAGAAAGCACGATTTTTGTTATTTAATTATAGTCTCAACACGTACATGAAATTCTTAGTCATGGGCTAAGCATGTGAAATTCTTTTTGATAATGAATGATGGTAAGATTTGATTCAGAATATCGCTAAAAGCTTAAGTTGTTAGAAAAACACATTTTCACATGTTGATCTAATCTTTTTCATTGCCGAGCATATATAAATTCTTTTTATAGTAGTAGACAATGAGATTCGACGCACACTCTTATATGCAAGTTGATTCTCTTTCATGGGTCAAGCATATGAAAAAAATATAACGATGAAATTCGATCATAAAATCTCTAATCTAATCATTTTGATATCATATTAGAATGGTTATGTCATTTAAAAATATATCTAAAATATTAAAAGATATATTTTTATTATTTAATTAGATTATCAACAACTAGAATTAAGTATTCTTCTTTCTTGATTATTAATTCCATCTCAACCTGTTCTATATTCTTTTCTCACTCATTGGAATTTATTATTATTAAAATTATAATATATAATATTAAATATTTTATTCCTCTAAATCTTATATAAAGAGTATTGAATTTCTTGAGCTGCTATTGGTCAGAAACAGAGAATGGAATTATATCTGCTGCAGTATGCAAGTCGTAAGGAATCATTTGGTATGCGGAACGAAATAGATAAGGATATTTTTTCGAGCTTTTTATATAAAATATTTAATTTTATTATTTTAATTTAAAAAGTTAAAGTAAAGCAATTATAAAATTAGCTAATATTTTAAGTTAAATAGAATTAAATTAATTTTAAAATATTATCTTTATCTCACGTATCAAACGATCTCGAGATTTTGGCTTTTTTTTCCAAATATTACGTTGGAATTTTGTCACCATGTCACTTTACTTGCGTGTTGCACGAGTAATATATTTTTTTCATAGTTTTGATTCTTTAAATAAACAAATTTTAATGGAGTACTAAAATTTTATCCTTTTTTTAGAACCTCTAAAAAAAGTTACTATTGTTATTTTTTGAGTGCTTACTAGATAAATTCGCTCTTATACAATAGCTTATAAATTATATAAGAGTTGAATTAAAATTACGTACTCTGATGTGACCACGAGCTTAATTGAAAACGTCAATGAAGATAATCAATCAATAATCTCCCTTCTAGAATATCATATGCTACACCAACTCAACTATTTTTACGAATTTAGACGGTGTATTTTTGCTAATTAATTTTCAGATAACCAAAGTCAAAACAAATATCATAGTGCAATAGATAACATCGAAATGAACAAGTGCAAATGTTTATAAAAAAGAATTTTATGGTTATCCCCATGTTGATAAATTTTATATAATAAAAGTATGAAGTTGACATTATTTTTGAGGTACATGACAAATTCATTTTAATAGTATAAATATCATTCTTGATATAGTTTTATTTTCTAAATTATTCCAATAACTTTTTGTCGTCCTTAGTTTTATAGAACAAAAGATATATTAATTAGAAATGCTACATATATGTTCAATAATTTAAAGTATGTTCTTCTCATATCTTACTTTTTATTTGAACCTATCGACTAACCAATGGCGGAGTTTTTCTTTTTTATTTTCATAGTATCAGAATTATTAAAACTTATTCACATCAAATATTTATATTGAATCGTATCAAGTTACATGATTAAGTAATTTGTCGTATCATATTTAAGTAAGAATATCTATACACACAAAGTTACAAACATGTGTCACATAGATATTGAAATTTAAATTTGATTTTGATTTAATTTTTAAATAATACTAAAATTTAAAAAGTAATTTTCTAGAAAGATTTGCATTTGGTTTTTCACATAATTAATGCCTTTTGTTTCTTTACATATAGTCAGACTTGTTATAATAATATTCCATTATTATAACATATACTAGCAATTATTTTTAGGGTAGAAACCCAGCTTAAAAATAAAGCACCATTTTTGTCATTTTCTCTAAATTAAAGTATATACATATTTACATAATTTTTTCCAATAGTTTTCCTCTTTTCACGTCTTTTCCTATTTCTTGACATTTTATGAAAACACATATAACCAAACAAAAAGAGAAAAAGAATGTAAAAACTGTTTGTCAACAACTCTAATATAGTAATTGACAGTTCGATTATGTTCTTGTTATGCGTAAAATATAGAAAAGAGTTGAATTATAAATAATTTTATTTTATATTATTTGTAAAAAGTTATTTTTATCACTCAGATACGTGATTTCTCAATCACATAATAATAATTTTATCAGTTACGTCAAGACTTTTCTAGTTAGTAACTCTAAAAAAAAGTAGCCCATTAGAATGTTGTGTCCAAACAATTTATTTCTCCTCTTTAGGGCTAGGTATAAAATATCGAAAATCAAATTATTGAATTGAGTAAAAAAAATTAGTAATTTAATACACGGTAATTTGTATTTGTATTTGGTATGGTATTCAAGAGTAAAATTTTAGAATTATGGTATTCAGGTTTGGATTTGGTATGAGACATTAGTACCATTTGGTATTTGGATTTTTCGAATATCAAATTATTTATTTAATGAAGGTCATATATCAACATATTGATTACTCGTTAGTACAAGTCCAAAGAAAAAGTTAGAGAATAAGCATGAACAATCCAGATCTATTTGTTTTTTTTTATGTCTTTTTATTTATTGATCTTCTATTATATCGTGCCTCCACAAAAAAATAGAAATGATTGGAGAAATAGTATTAACTTTGTAATACAATAGGCTATAACTTCAATACGGTATTGTCAAATACTGTTCCAAGCCGAAGTTTAATTTACCGAATTACCAAACTAAAATTTAAAAAATTTGATATTAGTATCTACTTTTAACTATCAATTACCAAATCTGAAATTCGAAAAATCCGAACCAAGAAAATGTAGCTGCTTCGATTTTGAGGAAAAAGGAATAATCTCTCCATCTCCTTCTTACTTTAAGAAATAATCCTTATTATTTTAATTTCTGTGAACTATATTTGATTGTACGCAAAAAAAATTTAAAAATAAACTTTTAAAATTCATTCTAATGTCATAATATTATAATATTTGTGTGATTATAAAAAATAAATTTGATGAGAGAAAATGGAACCAAAAGTGAGGTAGTACATAATAATTCTACCCAGTGAATTAGAATTCCAAGTAAATTACCACACAAGAAAATCTTGAATAATATACCATATGATCCATGTTGTCTAGAAAACCCAAAAAAAAAGATTTGTTGCACTTAATTTTATTTTTATTTTTTTCGTAATTTCTTAATGTTAATTTTTCATCTGATATATTTAAGATCACAAGATTGAAAATATTTTAATATATTTATATTTTTTTAATTTAAGATTGTAAAATACAAATAAATTATTTTTATAAATTTTATATCAAATTAATATCAGACAAATAAATTGAGACCGATATCACTAAACCTAGGGCTTAGGTTTGTTAAGAAGACAACCTCCATGTGTCAATTTTCAAGTTATGTTTTGCTTTTTGCCAAATTGCCTCATGTATTTGTCTGTCTTTTCCCTAATTTTGCACCTCCTTTGTAATACTACTCTCTTTTTCTTCTTGGCTTTTTTCTTGAATTATTAATAATTCACAAAAATTTCCTCAATTTTTTCCAATGTTTCTATTACACAATTAATTGAAGGATTGAATCTCTTTTGTTTCCTTCTTCATGTTTACTTGTATTAGCACCTAAGAGATTCTCAAATTTGTCTCCAATATTATTCATGTGATCTTAAAGGGCTTTTTTTTTAGTGCTAAAGAAATTGTTTTAGGTACTTATCGAGATATGTGATAGATTTGTTGGATTTCTCTGTCATTAACTTGAATTTTAGAGAACGTCTTATATTGATGACAATAAAGAGAGAACAGTTGGCCTACTCCCCGATAGATTTAGAATCTGTTTGAATTAGCTGATTGTAAATAGTTGATAAGCTACAAATACTGAAAATCATTTGAAGTTCTAAAAAATATTTTATAAATAAAAAGATACACGTTTGTATCGAAAATGTTAATAAACAATTAATGTATTTGACAAAAAATACACAAACAAATCATATTTATAAGTTGATTTAATCAATTTATAAATTAGTCAAATACCTTATTTTGATTCGATGTATATTTAAATTAATCTAAATCGATAAGTTTAATAAACTTTTTAGGGTTTTAGCCTTTTCAGGTGCACCCCCACAAAAGTCTCTCTCAAATAATTTTTTTTTTAAAAAGGTGACACATCATTTCTTCACCATTTTGTGTCATTTACATGTAAGGAAATTAAAATTGAAGGATAAGAGAGAAAACTTTTATGACCCAAAGCTAGCCCATTTTAAAACTATTAAATTGATTGTTTCCCATAAATCATCATGATTCATGAGTCATCACATAGGTTGAATATATTGTCAATAGTTTGAAGGCAATTTATAACTTCTTATTTTCGATAGGATAATTCATGATATACTGATATTTACATTAAATTTTATTAATTTGTTATAATTAAACGAAATAAAAATATATACTTCCTCTGTTCAATAATATTTGTCCGCTATTAACTTTGCACACTTCTTAAGAAACAATAAATAGAAGGATAATATTTACTATATCACCCTTTGAATATACAATGTCTTAAAAAATGTAATAGAGAAATAACTATGATGATAAGGGTAAATTAAAAACTAAGTGTAAAATTATCCATTGACTTCATAAAATGGACAAGTATTGTTGGACATTCCAAAATAGTATAGTGGACAACTATTGTTGGACAGAGAGAGTTTTATTTATAATTAAATACTTATGTATAATACATGTTTTACATTTCCTTGCGTGCATTTTTCAATTGTTTTTTTAGGGGTCAAACAATTGGGGTTATATTGGTACTACTCAATAGTTGGAGTAGTTTCTTAACATTTTTTTTCCTTATATATTCATTTTTGTTTACTTTACTTTGCATTTTTTTGTGCTATTTTGACCTTATAAAAAAGTAGTACTTAACCTATTTCCTACAAAACATTTAACTTGTCCTTCATATTAAAATAAACAGTCCAAAAAAATTATTATTATTTTAGAAAAATTAGATATACTTAGGTGCATTTTTTTTCATTTTGGTGTTAGTAATAATTATTAATTACTTAGCATAAAAAATTTAAGTGAAGGACACATACACAAATTTCAATATTATAATTGCAAATTTTTAAAAAAAATTTATTAAAGAGAGATAAAAGAAAGAATATTAGTTGAAAAAAGAGATAAGAGTGAATATTTTGTTAAAGAAAGTTTAATGGGTAATGCTAATATGGCCAGAAAATTTGGTCAGAAATTTAAAAAGTCTATAATATTCTTTTTATTTTAAAATAAACTGATCTTTTTTTCATTTTTTAATTAAAATGTATTAAAGTTAAAAGGGTAAAAATGTTCAACAAGGTAAAATAACATAGTGTAAAATATGTTATTTTACCATTTTGGCTAAATTCTCTGGCAAAAGGATTTTTCCTAAAAAAATGAAAATAATAATAATTTATTAAAATAAAAAAGATATTATAAATTTTTAAATTTATGACAATTTAGCATTTCTCTATTTATTTGACATTTCATATCTAATCATATTTAATATTATAATGAGATGACTTTTTGGGAGCCCGCGGTCATTAAATTCTTGGATCCATAGGCTGGCCACTACAAATTAATTCCAACATTTAAAGCATACATTTATATTTAATTGGGGGGGGGGGGG
>JAJOOS010001432.1:0-37698 GCA_029582725.1 Solanum chiquidenum | reverse complement strand
CTAACAACAATCGATTCCTCCTGAACTTGATTGGCCTTAGTTGCAATTCCGGCAACTGAGAATCCAGATCATGGAGTTTAATTTGCACAACAATATTTTGATCCTTTTTCTCTCCAATTCACCTGCCTTATCTTTCTTGTGGTTCTTACCATGCGGGTTTTAGTATGTTTATCTTAGTTTGTTTGGATGTTGCATATTGAGTTCATTAAGAGTTTTGAAGCCTGAATACTGTTTGAAGGGATATGGAGCACAGTCTATGGAAGAGAAACAAAGGCTTTTCAAATTGATGAGAAACCTGAACCTTAATGGAGAATCTGCTTCTGATCCATATACTCCAACAGCCCAAAGTCCAGGAGGGTTTGGATCATCGGATGGCCTTTATTCTCCTGAGTTCAGAGGAGACTTCGGAGCTGGGCTGTTGGATCTTCATTCCATGGATGACACTGAACTCTTAACTGAGGTAAGGGTCTCATTTAAGTCTTGACCTATGTAGTACCTAGTTCCTTCTCTACTCTAACTGAGAGAACATGACTGGTCTACCTAGTTCCAGTGGAGCCTTCTTATCCTTTTCCAGATAACTGTTTAACAGTAAAGGAACTACTAAGCATTCTCTTTGTTAATAATTGTACAAACAGATGTCACTGGGGGTTAACGTGTTCAGATAGATTGAGAGCTGTAATTATCTTATTAATTATTATATTTAACAGTAAAGTGTTCTAGTTTTAAGATTGTGGACTTTATGAGATGAGAAATACTGAATTTATGTCTGGAATTGGAAAAAAATTCTGAGATTTGGGTGGGAGGGTGGTGATGGGTGGGATTTAAAAGATTGCTATGTACTAATTGTGGAATAACTCACATGTCATGGTTTTCTGCATTTTGATGAAACCCAATGAGTTGGTTTTATCATTTGTATCCACTGAAATACGTGTTTCCTTCTGCTGGATAACAGATAACTAGTCTTATTCTTTTATAAGTCTGATGGATAACTAGTCATATTTTGTGAAGATCCTTATTTGTGGATATTGTCTCTATTGTGCTTGAACTTTAAGAGGTTGTAAATCAGCCGTGTTCTTTCTCTCATAATCATAACTGTTATTTAGAATCAAGATCATTTCTAAACAGTTAGACTGATCCAAATCTTTCTCATCTGTGAATACCAGGCCATGTGTCTTGTAATGTTTCTGAATTTCTTGTGATATAGAGAGGAATTTCTTCTTACTAATATTCTGGCCTTATTTTCATTTTAGCATGTAAATTCAGAACCATTTGAGGTGTCACCTTTCATGCCGGGGGTAAACAGAGCATTTGATAGTGACATCGATCAACAGCAGAAAGCACAACCAGAGGCAGATGCTGCGGCAGCATTATCCACGATTGAAAAAGAAAATAATGGGAGAGAAAACAATGTGGCGAAGATTAAAGTAGTGGTAAGTAGCTGGTTCAAATGCATGCAACTCTATTAGAAATGCGAAGATTTTTCATCTTTGGGGTAGGTAGGAGATGATGAGATAAGAATATCTATGTTGTGTTGATTTGGCATGTGAACTGGATTTTGAGGCATATTCTCTGACTGGTTTCTAATTCCTAATCATTCAATTACCATCATCTTCAATTTCTAATATGGTAGTTTGCTCTATTACACCAACAAATGTTTTTTACGTAAAGAGCATGTTTGAGTTTTTCTACAGAACCAACTTAACTGCTCACTCACTTCACATTGGTTAAACGTGATGTTATTTGAGGACCCACTTCCTACAAAAGATTCTGAGGTTCTTGCAGCCTCCATTTATTTGAAATTGATATGCAGCACGAAATATAATTGCTTAGTATTTGGTAATTCAACTGCATGACTGTTTTATGGACATTTGCTAGATGTTAGATTCATTGTTCAGTCACATTTCAATGAGTTCCACTTTACATAATACTTGGGAGTACTGGAAAATGACATTTTAGTCATATATTTTTGTCCTATATGTTTCTATCTAGTGATAAATATGTCTGCTACATTTATAAAAGATCGTCTCACTGCTTTTACTGATTTCTGGGCTCCGACTCCCTTCTTTGCGTGTGTTTTCTGGTTGTTGAGATATCTGTTGGTTCTTTCTCTTTGCAATTTCCAAAGCTGACATTAGTGTTTGGCAGGTGCGCAAGAGACCTTTAAACAAGAAGGAAGTTGCTCGGAAAGAGGATGACATTGTCACTGTACCAGACAATGATAGTCTCACAGTCCATGAACCCAAACTTAAGGTCTAAAAGTCATTTTCACATAGACTTTGATTTATGGATAACTTGATTCAGTGTCTGATGTTTGCTTTATAGGACTTATTTTTACCTGACTATTTTTTCTTGGATACATCTAATTTGACCTTTCCATATTTTTGAGGAACTGATCTTTGGTTGTATTATGCAGGTGGACTTGACTGCTTATGTTGAGAAGCATGAGTTCTGTTTTGATGCTGTTCTCAATGAGTATGTGACAAATGATCAGGTATCGTTTCATTACCTAAATAGAAGATTTATACTAAGGTTGTCTGGAAAATTTTCAAAACTGATTTGGACTACCTTCAACTTTATCTTTTCAAGAGTAGATGATTTACCACCCAGTTTCTTGTAACTTTATCCCATATCCATTGTTGCAGGTTTATCGAGCCACTGTGGAACCAATTATCCCAACCATCTTTCAGCGCACAAAAGCTACTTGCTTCGCTTATGGTCAGACAGGTCTGCTGCATTTCTTCACATTCTTGATTCATTTTGTTACCGTAGGCTGCTTACTATTATCTTCTCCTACTTAATTAATTGTTGCCCCCCCCCCCACACACACACACTATGTGCTAGTACTCTCTTGGTACGACTTCATAAATATCTTATCTTATTCAAAAAAAGAAAAAAAATACTTGCTCTCTATATGTTCCATATAATTTCAAATGTTTTGGTCCTTCTTTTGATAATTCTCCCTGTAAGTAACTAGTATATTCATGCATATCTGCTGATGGTATAATGGAAGAAGTTTATATGCTCTTTTGGCAGAGATAGTTGTGCTTCTCAAGTAGAGGATCAGTAATTTTATATTGATACTAAACTAGTCATTTTCTCAATGCTGTTTTTAGCAATGTTAACCTTGCTTCAACTGCTTTATAATTGGTTATTTTGTTGTATTTTCGTTTTCTGTTTTCTCTCTGATGATTTAGGGAGTGGTAAGACGTACACAATGCAACCATTGCCTCTTAGAGCAGCAGAGGATCTTGTTAGGTTGTTGCATCAGCCAATTTATCGTAATCAGAAGTTCAAGTTGTGGCTCAGCTTTTTTGAAATATATGGTGGAAAGCTGTTTGATCTTCTTGGTGATCGGAGGTTGGTATCCTTCAAATGCTTTGGAAATTTCTTTGTACCTAATTTAAGGGATATTGCACATGCTCAAATGACACTGGGTAATGTCATGCATGACACACATTGAATACTTGTGTAGCCTTGAACCTGGCATTGGATCCCATAATTTGCACGACACCAATCGGAAACTTGCATTGCCTGGAACCTGGTATTGGGTCCCATAAACTAGTCTATGATGTGGGGAGAGTAATGGTACTCTTATCAATAATTTCTCACAAAAATAGAGGAACTTCAAAACCTAAAGGTAGACATTTAAAACTTGTTGTGTCCTAAATGGTTAGATGACTATGTGGCTAAGTCGATACAGTGGTCGGGACTTGGGAGCGTGTTGTCTTGGTTGTCCATTTAAAAGATGATTGAAATCATTGTAAAAACTGCTTATATTATTCGCTCATGAATATGATGCTTCATCTATGCAACATTTATTCTTTGCCAGTTTCTTACCAGCTAGTCCATACTTTATGCAGGAAACTCTGTATGAGGGAAGATGGGCGGCAGCAGGTGTGTATTGTTGGACTCCAGGAATTTGAAGTTTCAGATGTGCAGATTGTTAAAGAGTATATTGAGAGGGGAAATGCTGCAAGAAGTACTGGATCAACTGGTGCAAATGAGGAATCATCAAGGTCACATGCAATATTGCAGCTTGTTGTCAAGAAACCTAATGAGGTCAAGGAATCTAGAAGAAACAATGATGTTAATGAGTCCAAGGGTGGGAAAGTTGTTGGAAAGATATCTTTTATTGACCTTGCTGGTAGCGAGAGAGGTGCAGACACAACTGATAATGACCGACAAACAAGGTAAGTTCTAATAGCACACTTCTTGCTGCACCTCGTTATGCTTCCCTCTTCTGAGATGGTTTCTCTTTTTCCCTTTGAATTTGTTTTCCTTAGATGTTGTGCATCTGTTTTAAAAGTCCTTTCACTGAGCCATTTTAACATAGATCCTCGGAGAGTTCTGTCTGGGAACAGCTCGGATGTTTCTCGATCTTATTCTATAAGGACTAAAAGTACGAGGTCATGAAGATAGTTTGTATGTTAGATGTTACTGTTTTGAATTTTTCGCTTAAAAGTTGATCTTCCAAACACTGGAAATAAAGAGCTTGGCATTGTCAAGTACCTTACTCTCTGCTGCTGGAAATCTTCGAGTTTCCACTTTGGCCAGTCTGAAACTGTAGTTTACATGAGTATTCAGCACTTAGAAGATTGTGTGCTTCTCAGAATTTACCTCCATATAATGCCTGCTTTTCTTTTTCTCTCCGTCCCTACCCCCTCCATTTCATACTTTATGGGCCTTGCTGCTAATTTGTTCCAAGTGGCATATTTGAAACTGTATATATATATTGGTTTCCTTTTCAGGATTGAAGGAGCAGAAATTAATAAGAGTTTGTTAGCTCTTAAAGAGTGTATCCGCGCTCTCGACAATGACCAGAATCATATTCCATTCCGTGGGAGCAAACTTACTGAGGTGCTCCGTGACTCCTTTGTTGGCAACTCAAGAACCGTTATGATTTCCTGCATCTCTCCTAATGCAGGATCATGTGAACATACAATCAATACATTGAGATATGCTGACAGGGTGAAAAGTCTATCCAAAAGTGGAAACACAAAGAAAGATCAGAGTGCGAGTCTGTCTTCAGCGCCAACTTTGGCTGTTCCTGCTGGAGCAGTAGATGCTTATGAGCAACCTCAAGAATCTAAAGTATTGGACACAAGAAGAAAGACTATGGAGAAAGAAAGCACATCTTACATTCCCTCTAGTGATTTTAATAAACAACCCTCTAGGTTTGGTTCAAGTCTTATCGCCAACAGCTGGGCGGAAAGTGGGGCAAATTCTGATGGTATGGAGATGGACAGGGTTGAGGTGAAGAATGCATACAGCATTCCAGCTGGTCAGAAACTGTACTCGACAACCAATTTGCAAAGTTCAGCTGATGTAGTGGACAAGGTGCCGAAAGTGTCTCCACCTCGAAGGAAAACATACAGGGATGAGAAATCTGAAAAGCCAGAACGGCCAGGAAATTGGTCAAGAAAAGATGTCGCAAATGTTGATTCATCTTCTACAAGTTATAGACAACAATCTACAAGTACCCCCACAAAAAGTGTTGGATCAAGACAAAATGAAGTTTCTTCACCTCCTCGTGATGAAAATATCAATGAAATACTCGAGGTTAGTCTTTATTATGCCTTTTGCTTTTCATTTTGTTATTTTTTTTCTCTTTGAACTTGGTGTTGAACTTCTCCAATGATGTGTTATTGTCCTCTTGCTGCATACAGGAAGAAGAGGCCCTTATAGCTGCCCATAGGAAAGAAATTGAAGATACAATGGAGATTGTTCGTGAAGTAAGCAAAATCTCAATATTTTGTCCATTTTCTTGTGGTGATGATAGCTGCATGTCGTGAACTTGTTACTATGCTCTGAGTTCCCATTAATAACTAACATATATATATATGCTTTTGCTCTCAGGAAATGAAACTGCTAGCAGAAGTTGATCAACCTGGAAATCGCATTGACAATTATGTGACACAGCTAAGCTTTGTGCTATCGCGCAAAGCAGCAAGTCTGGTCAGCCTTCAGGCTCGTCTTGCAAGGTTCCAACATCGATTGAAAGAGCAGGAAATACTGAGTAGAAAGAGGGTACCGCGTTAGACATGAAACCTAGTTACTACATCAAATGTCCCCTTGTAATTCTTGCAGACAATGAATCAGGTGAAGAATCATTGTGCAGATTTTTTTTACTAAATAGAAGAAAGAAAACAATGAATGGCTTCTCTCATGATTTTCTGTTTTATATATATATATATTTGATCTTCTCACTTTTATTTACATTTTATCGGCACAGTTTACACACTTGAGCAACACTAAGATGATAATTTATTTTCTCCACATCCCATGAAGCAATTTCTTATACAAAAAATCGAGGTGTGGGGTTCATATCTAATGAGTCTATCATCTTCCCCACTGTCTTCCTTCAAATTTCCCTGTTGTTGCCACTGATGAATCATAATCATATAAATTCTGGCACAAAAGATCACTCTTTTCCAATTCATACAAAGCTAGCTTTTGAATGCTCTTTGAGAAAAGAGAATTGGAAATGAACAGCCATGTATTGTACGGGGCTAAGTAAAACCGCAGCGGCGGGCGGAACATGAATTTATATGTAGAAATCCACAAATATTGCAACGAATAATAGACCCATAGAGACTAGTTACAAAAGGAGAAAGAATCACGCATGTTTAAAACTCGAGAATTCATCCAAATAGAGTGAAATTTGAATGCTCTACAAGATTAATGAGATCATCCTAAAGAAGCAAGTTCCAAACTCAAACGTACAAAATCAAGTTTTTCTAGTTACATCATATACTGACAAAATCATACTATAAAGATCTTCACGAAATAGTTGGCTTCGCGTCGACCAACTATTGAACTACATAACTATTCCTTTGTTGAAACTGGATATACTGCATTGTTGCTTGGACTCTTCAAAAATGGCAACAAGTATGTGTCGGATTCTCCAAAAATAGTGTATTTTGGAGAATCCGACATGGGTGCAGCATCAAAAGTGAAGAGTCAACGCTACTTAGCTCAAGATTGTTTAATCTGCTTTCAACCTCAAGAGCTCCTTGGCAGTCCTCATCCTAAAATATGGCATGTCTCCCTACAGAGAAAAGGAAACAACACTTAAAGACTTCATATTAGCATGATTTTTGCAGAAAAAAATTGAGTAATGAGTTTAGTTGAGAGTTTTCCAAGTATACAAATTGTCAAATGGTGCAAACAAACTACTTCACTCCTTTTCATTTATATGAAGGTGTTTGACTAGGCGTGGAATTTGAAAAAGAAAAAGGACTTTTGGAACTTTAGATCTTAAACACGTCATGGCATTTTTGCAGAAAAAACTTTTATTTTCCTAAACAGATTGCACTAAAAGATGAAAAATAGTCAAGAGTATCATGAGATTTCAAATGGTCCTATCTTAAGCTGGACTGCCGCAGCAAAATTTATTTATGGCCTGGAGAAACATACAAGTATTTGGAATCAATGTGTCATGGTACTCTTATTAATTGAAAGTTGCCTCTTACATTCTATCTTTCTCAAAACTCAATGTTTCTTTGTCTTCTCATTCAGAAATCAGAGTTGGTATGTGTGATGTGTGTCGAGGGTAAAAAAGCATCATATAATGATGCAGCACATAGCTTACCTGATTAAAACACAGTCCTATATCTCTGCTGTAGAAATCCGCATTTTTTATCATAAACACACCGCAGTCGTACCTGTTCACAACGAAAGTTCCCAGTCTGATCAAATGATAACACACAAAAACCGACAGAAGATAGATCTGAAGTTAATCAATTTTCTTGCATAAAAGGAAAATCTAGCAACAGACTCGAGATATTTGGGGAATAATGGCTATAAAATTTGAGTTCAGAAGCATCAGAGTATCTCTAAAATCAGATTCACAAGGAAAGCACAAGAAACACAATACAATTTTCTGTAATAACAAAAAAAACTCTTTTTTTCAAATAAGGAGAATACCTTCACATAGAAACACTTATCAGATAACAAACTTGGATATAACCAATGACCTATGTATATATCCGACTGCGGAATGTTGGAACATTTACAGAAAACATCTATGCATTCTAGCTTTAATTAAAGTAACTGTAATTCTATGTAGGCTTAGCAAAAAAAATAACATTTCATTCTTCTGAACAATTTGTGTAAGGCCAAGAAGTTTCTCTGCAAAATAACAAACTATAAGCTGGAAAGAAACATTTGGAATAATAAAAGAACAAAGCATGTCGCAGCGCATTATGGCATCTAAGGAATTCTACACCAGTAGGATACGGCATTTCTCATCCACAGTCAATAAGGCTTCAAGGAATTATATCATGAATAGCAAAAAATCTTCATACTTTTCGACTTCTATTTGTCATTTCTAGCAGAGCATGTGGTAATTATAAGTTAAGAATTAAACTCAAGTCCACCCGAAATTACGTCGAATTAAATGGATTAGGAGGAGCATCTTTACTAATATGAGGCCGAACATTGCTATGCTTAAACAGGCCAAGATTTCCCATGATATCAGCAGAATGTCAACTACTCGTGCCTTGTAGAGAGACACTCCATATAGCAACCAAATGAAAGCCAATGTTGCAGCATTGTTTGGCAGGTCAAAGCACATTGTCTTCCCGTATACTTAACAACTCACATATGGCAGGGGAAGTGCAAAACTAAGGTCAACCTATAGAAAATGCCTTCTTCTCGTTCAAAGTAAAACTTAATAAGGAAAAAGTTTCTATAAGAACTACTGAACAATCTCCAATAAAACTCAATCAGCTGAAGAGGTGAACAGAAAATAGCAGTAATAATATCAGTCACAAATATGTTTGAGAGGAATCATTAGACCAAAGTGTCAACACACCCATTCTTTTGCTCTGGAAGGTCCTCAACAAACTCTTGCTTCCATGAACTAACATCAATGTGTTTCCCACTCTTGTCCTTCACCTCATCAACAAAGTAACTAGCCTGCACATGGATATCAACAAATTGTAACATTCATCTAGCTAGAGTAAAAAATCCAGAAACATGATCTTTCCTCAACACCCTTTTCCCAGTCACAAATAAAATTAAGAATAGACAAGGTAACATGTCTCAACAAGTTTTCCTTTGTACAGATATCAAGCTTACCAGCACTTTCAGCACATTACTATCCCTTCCTCTGAGTGAATCAAGATATTGGAACTTCTGATCCTTTTTATTGATAACAGCTAAACACCAATGTATTTCTTTGTGGATAGGGACAAATATCTAAGTAAATTAGGAGAATCAAATTAGTACACAGCAGATGGCAAAACAAAGTAGGAACAGGAAAACAAATCAAAGAACTTTTACTTTATCGCATTCAAGGAGGGAGTAACCCAGCTTTCTTTGGGATGTCCATCTTCTCACAGATTGATAGTTATAGCCTCCCGTGCCACTTATCAACTGCAAATGCGGTAATATTTCCACGAAAATCGGCAGATTTTCAATTAAATTCTCACATATAGTTTCAGTAAGGTGACAATAATCAGTAATTGACATTGCAACCTTATAATGTGAACAAAATCAGATATTTTTAATAAACGTGATAACAAGTTAACCACGAGAGAGAAACTAAATGGTGTCAATAGCCATAGTTCATTCAAGGAAGAGTAGAGTATGGACTAAGAAGCAGAAGCAGATCAGTATACGAATAAAATATTTTTTGAATATATTAGGTCTAGGGAAATAATTCGTAAAAAACAAACAAACTGCCAACTATGGTACTTATGGATCAGATAAGGACTCTGATAGAGAAGACAAATACTTCATTCTCTACTCTTGAAGTGTGAATTCAGTGGAAAGAGGATGTGGCATGTTTAGGCAAATATGCAGACTAAGATGACATTTTATTGCAAGCACTAGTCATCACATTCCATACAGAATCTAAATCAACTGCAGAAATCAGGAAAGCATTGCAGACCATTTCCAACCATAGGTACTTGAAGAGTGACACAGGAGTCGGTGTACCGTCTGTTATGAAGAAAGAAAATACATCTATGGATAGTAACTTATATCTATGTATATACACATACAATCTGATGTTTCCACACTTTAGACAAAAACATCTTCTATTCATATACATGACTTAAATAACTTTTCTTTTATGATGAACTTATTTTTCTTATTGATGAACTACATATTGTCTTGGACATTGATGAAGTAGACAACAGACGTAAATTAACAGGCCACACTTTCACTTTCAGATAACTATTATAGACCAAGCCTCTGTATCAGCTGGCAATAGTTGTAGAACTTAAATTTTGAGCTGAAAGTCAACGAACTGACCTTCTTGTAAAAGAATGTGTTAAAGAAATGACATTTCAAGAACTTCTGGGGCTCCCTTTTCTCTCTCTCCTTTAACAGTTCAAGATACACATTGATAACCTGCAAAAAAACAATCCATCCATGACATTAAAACTCATTTTATTTTTTCTTCTTTTCCATATTCAGCTTCACTAAATCTTAAACTCTCCTACCCCTGAATAGGAAAATGAGCATAAAGTATCACCTCATCATTCAACCATGCCCCAGGTCTCAAACATTGCAATATTTCTCCAGTAATATCAATATTGGAGTTTTTATGGGTTACCAAAACCTTTCTCCTACACAGAATTAGACAGATACAACATATGAAGAGATTGCAAATTAAACCTCATACAAAATAAAATGTGTACAAATCATACCGATTGGATTTAGATAAAGCACAAGAAACCTCATCATGTTCCTCTTCAGTTAGAGGTACAAATGGTTCTGAAATCGCATCCTGCAAGTTAATAAACACCAAAATGAGGAAATTAAACTATGAACACACGTAAACCCACATCATAAAGCAGGTTCTATCATGCTACCTCTATAACCTGTTCTTCTTTCTTTTGACGCCGCAACAACCTATTCGTTTCGAGACTCTTCTCATTCAATCCTATCTGGAACTGTAATCTTTTCAACTTATCACTTAATTTATCCACTGAACCAAGAAGTTTCTTATACAAAGGGACATAGAAGTAGGAATCCGGCGTGGGGTTCATAGCTAATGATTCTATCATCTTTCCCACATTCTCTCCCTTCAAATTTCCATCATCCAAACCCGTTGTTAACACGGATGAATCCTTACCATCATTACCATCCAAAATCTTCACATTATCATCAACCTCCTGGCCCAAAAGATCACTTTTTTCACAACCCCATCTTTCCAATTCCTCGATACTCGAATCCTCCAAACCATTAGCAGCAGCAGCAGCAATATCTAAATCACTATTTTTACAACCCCAAGCTTCCACTTCCTCAATACTCGAATCCTCAGAAACCCCCTCTTTAGCATCATCACCATCAATATCTATCACTTCAATATCTTTCCTCAAACCATCAAAATCACTTCTTTTAGTTTCCTCATACTTTCTCGACGAAGAATTACCCATTTCAGAACCTGAATATTCCGAAACACCCTTGTAATTCACAATGTTCGACGTCGTTTGCTTAGACCCAAATCTCAATTTCCTACAAGGAGCATGAACTTCTCTTCGAATTGGGTTTATCGGATCTGGGTACTTGAAAAACCTTTGTACAGTTGATTTACTTGGTAATGGTGGATTTAGGGCTGAAAGTTTGAGCTTTTTGGACAAATTTGAAAGTGGGGTTTTGCAATTCGAAGAGAAGAAATCATTACCTCGCTTCCTGTTGCTCGTTAACGCTCCCATTGAAGTAGAAATTCTTCAATTTGCTCAGAAATCATCAAAAACCCGCTAATGTTGAATTTGAACAAAAATGAAGTAAAATCTTCTGATTTGGGGGGAAAGGGCTTTTTTTTCTTCTTCTTCTTCTTCTTTTTTGGCGGCTTTGATGTATTTTTTATCTATTTTTATTTTTTTTTCGTATTCATATCGATGAATTATATCAAAGAATAGTTAGTAATTACCAATAAATTATGTGTTTCTAAAAGTTTTGAATAGCATGTAATATCAAGTATTTATTCATGAAACAAAATATGGAGATATGTGATTTATTAATGCGGTGCCTGAGAATATTTCAGTATCTTATTTATGAATTGTGTTATGCTCATTTGGTAAGAAATACTCTGTCAGTCTACTTTTAATTGTCAAGTTACATTTTTCGAAAGTCAATTTGATTAATTTTCAAAGTTAAATCATATTACATTAATTTGATATTTTAAACAAAGAATTTAAATATTCAAAAACTATACGAAAAATACTATAAATTGCAATTTTTTACCTATCTATATGATGAAAAAAATACATCATAAAATGTTAATCAAAGTTCTTATAGTTTAACTCTAAAAAAAGAAGTTATGACAATTTAAAAGTGAACGGAAGGAGTAGCATTTTGTGCATTGAGATATTGTGAAACTTGTGAATTTGCATAAAATTGTACACGTTTCACTTAAGGAAAGAAGTGAAGAATAAATGAAATAAAATTTACGATAATAGTCTTAGTCTACGTGAAGGTTATTTATTGGTTTGATAGTTTTGATACTTATTAATAGTAGTGAAGTGAAATATATGATACTATTGTCCCACATCGGATAGTGAGTAGGAAAAATAGTGGTTTAAAAGTAAAAGCAAAAGTGGAAAGTTCACTGTGGGGGTGTGGAGCTGAGAATTGCACACGATTCCACCAACCATGAAACCCCGCTTCTGTAATCAGAAGAGAATTAAAGGGGGTGGTTTTCCCGGTGTTTTCCCCCAGTTGTGCCAAACAAAAGAAACACCGATGCCTACGCGTGTGTCGGTTCTCAGAGTTGAATTATCTCCCGGCAGGTTAGAAGGTAGTGGCCATTGACATGAACATGTTCGATGCGCCACTTTGTTCCTCGCTTGCCAAGCACCCCCACTTTTTGAGTTCATAGTAGTGGCATTGACATGAACATGTTCGATGCGTCACTTTGTTCCTCACTTACCAAAGCACCCCCACTTTTTGAGTTCATATACTTTTCCTATGTTGGTTTCAAAAGAAATATCGATGTCTACGCTTGTGTCACCCCCACTTTTTGACTTCTTTTTTTTCTGATAAACATGAATTAATCATATAATTTTCTTATGTTGGTTCTAAAAGAAATACAGATATTTACGTGTGTCACTTCTCAGAGTTGAATTATCTCCCGACAGGTTAAAAGTAATAGCCACCGACATAGATTATGTAATTTAGAAGGTAGTGGCCATTGACATGGACATGTCTGATGCGTCACTTTGTTCCTCGCTTGCCAGCACCCCACTTTTTGACCTTTTTTTTTCCTAATGAATATGAATTAATCATATAGTATTCATGTGTTGGTTTCAAAAGGAATACTGATGCCTACACGTGTGTCACTTCTCATAGTTGAATTATCTCCCAGCAGGACTGACATGGATTATGTAATTTAATATGGGAAAAATGGATTCATTTCACTTATATGGGCTGAAATTGTCACCCCGTTGGACTAATTCATTAATTGAATCAAATGGGACATTTTCATTGTCCAAATTGGAACTTAAGTAAACTAAAGAGGCACGCTCTTTAAACACCCTATAAGAAGAAGAAAGACGTTTAAGTCTTCACTTACAATCTGATATATAAAGGATGTTTTTGTTTTCCACGAATGTTCGATATATCAAAGAACAATTAGTTATTAATTACTAGTAAATTATGTGTATTTAAAAGTTTGGAATAACATGTAATCACATGGAATTGTTCATAAAATAAAACATGGAGATATGTGATGCATTAATACGGTGTCTTAGGATATTTCAATATCTTGTTTATGAACTATGTTATGCTCATTTGGTAAGAAATATTGTAAGAGATGGAAAAGTTTTAATTTGTTTTCACAAATTGTGGAATTTTTATATTTATCAGAAAAAATATATTACTTAATTAAGAATTTCAAATTACATGTCCGAAAAAAGTATAATATATAAAGAGGTTGGAAAAACTATCCTTTGTGGATATCATCTCTCTACTTGCTGCTTTTTTTGAGACCTTTAATTTTATTAACTACCTAGCAATGTCCACAAGTTATAGTTTAGATCCATAATTAACTCCACTAATTTGATTGCATTATAAACATTTTATAGAACCAAACACAAATAAATTAAAGCTTTTGTATTGTTAAGCAATAAAAAGATAGAAGATTAAGAAAAAACACAAAAAAAAAAAAATGAGTGAAAAATCAGTGTTGATTTTTGCAATTGATGATAGTGATCATAGTTTCTATGCTCTTGAATGGACACTTGATCATTATTTTGGTTCTCCATCAACTTCTCAATTTAAGCTTGTAATTATTCATGCAAAAAGTAATGCATATGCTACTTGTTCGGTAGGAATGTCTGGACCAGGTATAAAATGAATTCAGAATTTAGAGTCAATATGTTAAAAATTAGGGTGATATTCTATATAAATATTTTTTTGTGTATGTGTACATATATAATTTGAGTTGAAAACATGCATATTCGATGGGAATACATAATCCTTTGTAGATTCGTCTTTATGTTAAATCAAGAGGTGACAAATAGACTATTGATGGATTAAAATGGGTTGGATGGGTCGAATGAAAATATAGAGTTCTTCCTTTTTTGCCTTTGTGTTGAACCTATATGTGTCAAATGAGTGTTAGTTAAAATTAGGTTGAGTCAAGATCGATTTGTTATATTATTTTGATCCGTTTGACCCCATTATAATTTGATAAAACAATTCAAATCCAATCGAATTTCGGCAAATTCCCTAAAAAAAAAAAAAGAATCAAATGAAATCATTTTCAACGGGTTCATAAGAAGTGATATTGTTTTACCTTGGATCCATTGAATCTAATCATACAACATAATCTGTTAACGATTCATATAGCAAAGTCATGTGTTGTCTAGTTCCCTTATCACTATTGTTATTATTTTTATTATTCTTCTATTTTATTCTTCGATTTTGTTATCACATGTTGTGTTTTCGCTTCGGTTAATTACCCTATGATTTGTTATAGCTATTGTTCTCTTCCCGATCCTTTTGTTTTTAGCATGTATTTTTCTATTGATACTTGATTAGAATATAATTTACTTGAGCCAATGATCTATTGAAAATAGTCCCTCGTTCTTCACAAGATATGGATAAAATTACACACCACCCTAGCTCCCAAGACCCTCACTTATAAGATGACACTGAATATGTTATTGTCCCTGATTCATATAACAAATACAATAAATACTTGATAGATTATATTATTGATTAATATTGTTGTGCAGGAAGAATTGATGTGCTTACACTCATAGAAACAGACATTAAAAGGGCAGTAGAGAAAGTTATTGAAAAAGCAAAAGAATTATGCAAGAGTAAAGGTGTAACAAATGTATCATATGAAGTATATGAAGGTGATGCTAGGAATATTATTGTTGATGCTGTTGAAAAGCAACATGCCACTCTTTTGGTCATGGGCAGCCATGGTTATGGAGCTTTCAAAAGGTATATATATATATAACATGTACACGTTGATAGTATAAGATTTTTTACACTGTTAATATATACGGTTTAACCAGTTCTAGTAAGTTATTGTTCTATTTCTAAGTTACCATATCGGAACACTTGATATGATGAGTTAATTACATGTTGTTAACTTAAAATGATAGCGTAGATTAAGTTATGTTTAAATATATTGGCGGTGTATAGGATTTATGCTGGAATTATTCAAAAAAAAATTAAAGGTGCGTATTGGATTTGAAGAAGTATATTTTTGAAGAATTTGACACAATAATACTTTTGTACTTCAAAATATATCGAGGAGTGCATTTTGGATGCTTTAAAAATAATATATTTTAAAAAATTTGACACGATAATACTTTTGAAGAGTCCGAACAATGTAGCATAGGACATAAACTCTGATTTTTTAGTACTATTTATTTTTCTTGAAAAATATTTATTGGATGTTTTATTTTATTTTATTTTAAAAATGATGCAGGGCTGTATTGGGCAGTGTAAGTGATTATTGTTCCCACCATGCTAATTGTTCTGTGATGATTGTGAAGAATAATAAACCAAAGAAATAGACAACCTTAACCGCTTATTTGGCTGTGGAATAAGTTATTTTGAAATTGATTATTTCAAAATTGTTATTTTATCCTTAGTGTGGGATAAAAATAATGTTACAATCTCAAGATAACTGATTTCGTGATTTTATTTCAATTAAACATGGAATAAACTCATCCTAAAATTAATTATCCCTTATCCTCGTACCAAACAAGTCCTGAATGGTACTGTCTTGTTCAATTGTTAAGGAATTTAGATGATTTTTTCTGGTCTATATAGGATTGTATTGATTATAGTATTAGTATATTTTTTATTTTTTTTCCTTTTCTTCCTTATAAGGAAAAATAATTAATCATAAGTTGTACTCTAATATTTATTTTAGATTCTTTGTACTTGTGAATTGAATTACACTATGTAATACTAATGTTTTATTGAATATCATTTTGGTGCAAGATATTATAGAAATTGTTACTTTTAAGTTGTATTTTGATGAATGATGCAAACATATAAACATATATAGCTATTGTAGACAACAAATCACTTTGATTGTTACTTTAAATTTCTACATGTAAAGTATAAAGCTATTGTAGACAAATCTTTATTAACCTTATATTTTATGTCATGTAAAATAGTATGTTTTTACATCGAAATAGAAATATTTTAAATTTATTTTGATAAATTTTAGTGGAGCTCGAAGTTTCTTTATTTAATTAAATAAGTCAGTACGAAATAGGCCCAAACGAGCTCAAGACAAAGCAAAAATAACAAGAACAATAAAAATATGGTTCGGCCCATAAAGGGAATCGACCCGCGTATATAAGATATTTCTTGGATAGATAAGCCCCTGAAGAATTATCGAACATTTCATCATGTCAGGAGGAAGAGAAGATAATGACAACTTTCTTTGTTTGACGAAAGTAAATTACGCAAAATCGCAAATTGCCAAATCAACATTATGTAGCACAAGAATGCTTTCTTCGATCGACTTTCTCCATATCAGAACTGAAAGGACATATCAACCATGAGCGATTATCATGCATTTCTTCATGTCAAGAGGGGAGAAAATAAAAACAACTTTCTTTCTTTCATTTTACACTTTTCTCCAATCCCGATAAGATAAATACAACTAGCACTTGTTATAAGGACTTCTAACTTTAGCCACTTGAGTCGTCCCGAAGGACTATTGTGAGTGGAAATTCAAACTTAGTGGACCATTTTGTACCTTTTGCTCCAATATTCAATTGAGCGGGAGGAACCAAAATTTCAAAGAAGGTAAGCTCTACACATTTGACCCAAAAAAACTCAAACTTCATTGAGCCTCAACAATGGCTTCCAAATTCTCTGGTAGATTTTCTATGGAAGACGCTATAGAGAGAATAGTAAACGACCTCGAAACTCAAACACCCATGTCAGAATCAACTTTGAAGGATCTACAAACCCTTTTGGATCACACACTCAAAACCAAAGACCCTATAGATATTGAAGACTTTTACGATGGATTATCTTCAAGAAATCTCTCACCCACTTCGTTAATCAACTCAATTGCTTCAACGATGGATTCTTCACCTTCGAGTGTTTCGCTTTTGGCTTCGAAGGTTTACTTGTCTATACTTTTGACACCTAATTCTCCTGTATTTACGCTTTTTACTCCGATGGCGTTTTTGTCTCTTCTTCGGTCAATTCGTCAGGGTTTTAAGGCACCCTCTTCGGTTTCCCCAGATGGGTCGGGGTCAAATAGTCAGGAGAAGAAGAAGAGGAGGAGGGCTCGCAAAGGAGGGAGAAATGCTCAGGATGGTGAAAATGAGAGTGAATTTGATGTTAGGGTTTTGTTCATTGTGCTTGATAGGTTGAAATTGGTACTGAGTTTAGTCCATTTAGGTAGGTTTCCAGATTGTTTGAAGAGTTTGGTACAAACTGTAGCTGAAATTGCAGTTAAAGCAGTTGATTTATGTGGGAATTCTGAGATTTATGGGAGATTTTGTGAGCTGTGTAATCAGATTTTGAGTGAAGTACTGAAGAGTGAACATGGAGATCAAGGGATTTCAGCCGTTGAGGTATTGAAGTCATTGACACCTTTAATTCTATTGGTTAAATCACCAGCTAGGACTTTAAGTTTGGAATTTGTGGTGAATAGAATGATGAGATTGGCGATAGAATCGAATGATATAAAGAAAGCAGTTTTGAATTTTCCAAAGTATATAGTGCAAAAGGCTCCTGAAAAGGCTGAGCCAAGGGCTGCAGCTGTTGAAGCCATTGTGGAAATTGTCAAGTTTATGGACTTTGAAGATCAAAATGAGTTTGCTAGTTATGTGGTGAAGATGAGCCAAGGGAAAGCACATCTGCGACTATTAGCTGTGGACCTTATTCCAGCATTGATGATGTCGCTAAAGGATCCATTTGGGTGGCATTCGAATGTTGAGGTTGAAAGTTCTTGGGGCTTGAGTTGTTTGGAGTTGCTGATTCAGCGTTGTTCTGATGCAACTACTGGAATAAGGGCTCGGGCTTTGACAAATTTGGCTCAATTGGTGGGTTTTTTCTCTGGGAATGATAAAAGCAAATCAGTGCTGAAGAAGTTTATGGGGTTTGATTCAGTTGGAAATGACGTTTCTGATAAGCCTGGAAGTGTAATGAATAGCATTTTGCAGAAACGGTGTATGGACGAGAAGGCTGCAGTCAGGAAGGCTGCTCTTCTTGTAATATCCAAGCTGGCATCTCTTTCAGACAGTGCTCCAGATGAAGATTTTCTCAAGACATTGGGCATGGCATGTTCTGATCCACTTGTTAGCATAAGGAAAGCAGCAATTTCAGCTCTTTCAGAGGTGAAGTGATTCATGTGCAATTTATATTGTTATTACACTGGTTTATTTCAGTTAAGCCGAGGGTCTAGTAGAAGCAACCTCTCTACCTCCCAAGGTAGGGGTAAGGTCTTTGTACACTCCACCTCTCTGTACCCCACTTGTGAGATTACATTGGGTATGTTGTTGCTTCTAGCTATATAGATGGTAGGCAAAGTTTCTATAATGAAGAGATTTGATTCAAAGTCTAGCATCTGCTGCTTAGAGAAGTTGTAACTGCTCTAATTTTGTGAGGTGGAATGGTTTGTAGCAAGTTAGACATGTTATAAGAAATCAGTCTTATTAATAACAATTGGTTCCGGTTTCAGGCTTAATTGATTGATTGGTATTGATGTTGATAACAGTTAAAAGTGGACCTCCATTTGGTTTCCTGGATCATCGGTTAGATATTTTATGGTTATCATGTACAAAATAAAAGACAGATTGGGGATGCATTATTATGGAGCTGGTGATAAATTCTGTTCACACTTTCCCACGCATACGCAGTTCTAACTTCTGATCTTCTTTAATTGGCAGTAAAGATGCCATTGATCCAAAAAAATGCATTACATTACCATTATCTCTACACGGTCATGGAGCAAACTGCTTAGTTATATGAACTTTTTCTCCCCTTATTTGAGGAAAGAATACCATAGTCTCATTTTCAGCTACTTGTAGCATACTTGTGGTATCTTTTTTGCCAGTGTCTCCTAACATTTGTTCACTTTTACCTTTTCCACACACACATTATGCTTACTTGACTTGAGAACCACATGAATCAAGCCCGCGTCTTTCTAGGTTTCTGTCACCTTTCGACCATTTTTTAGGAAAATGGGTGCACTTGCACCAATGTTATCCACTCTGTGCCTTCTGCTTTTCCTTTAATTCTAGCTTTCAAATGTCAAATTAATACACATTCTTCTGTATATATCAGATTATTCACTTTCCTCTCCATTCATTTTGTGGTATAGCATTTATTACCTAGTTTGATCTCATTTGATGTCTATATTTGCTTTACAGGCATTTAGGATATTCACAGAAGGTAGTGTAGTTAAGGAGTGGCTACATTCCATTCCTCGTCTCATAACTGATAATGAATCTAGCATACAGGAAGAGTGTGAGAATCTGTTCCTAGAGTTGGTTCTCGACCGTATTTCTAGATCTGGATCCATCAATCTCCTGAATCATGCATCTGAGGGTAATTCAAATGGCAAGGCTGCAGCCTTAGAGATGAAAATGGAATTGTTATATCCTCAAGGAGTTTTAGGTATATTGAGAGAGATATGTGATGGAGAGGTGACACCCTGGGTGAAGAAGATCTGCACAAATTTAGGAAAGAAGAAAAAACTCAAGCCTAAGATTGTCGCTACACTTCAAAATATCATCAAGTCGTCCGAATCTCTGTGGTTAAGCAATTCCATGGCAATAGATAAGTGGACAGCTCCTCCAGGTGCTTGGTTTCTACTCTCAGAGGTGTCTGCTTTCCTTTCCCGAGCTACGGATTGGGAATTCCTCCATCATCATTGGCAGCTCCTTGACAAGTATAAAGCCACTGGAGATCCTGATAACTCATGGGATCCAGGTTGTCCGGAGGAAGGGCTAAATACAACATCAAGCACTTTTTCATGGGCTGCAGATCGTGTGCATCTTTTGCAAACAATCTCTAATGTTTCTATGGATCTGCCACCTGAACCTGCGGCAGATCTAGCTCATAACCTTCTTCAACGATTAGAGGAGTTCAACATGCATTCGACAGAGGTATCTGCCATCAGTAACATTTCACATTATACTTTCTTGTGTCCTTCCCTTCTTACATTTGTAGAGATTATATGTAATTTGTATGTCAGTTGCTTCAGCCGACTTCAAACAAGTTTGACAAATCTCTTTATAATCTAGGTGCTTCACTTAACTGATTGCCTGCGGTTTGATTTCAAATTTCTTGAAAGGAAGCATTGATATGAAAGTGCTAGAATACGTTTTTGTTTCTGCTTTCCTGAACAACTTCAAAATGCCTAACCTCTAGCAATGGATTTATTATTCAGTATTTCGGAATCCATCAGCTACTATGGTATATTACATATGTCTATGCTCTAATAATTGATAGACAATATTCCTTAGGCTTATGGTCTCTCATAATGAAAACTTTCAAGTGACTAATTTAAGGGAAAATGCCTGGAAACTTTTGATTTACATAGGATAATGAGGTGCATATAAATTAGTTCTATGACTCAACCTAGCAACTTTGCAAAATTAAGATGTGTTATTTATTACATTCTGAAACTCTAAAGGAGTAAAATTGAGCTTTTATAATATGTAAGCCTACTGCAAGCATATTTATATTAAACTTCCAACAATAATTGTTGTAGTTTAAGAACACAAATTTGTAGTTTTGGTGGATAGAGAACAATCAAATTACAAATGCAAAGGTAGTCGGTTTGGCGTTAATAAGATTATGCCTCTGATTATACCTTCGGAATTTTATAGTAATACCTTGCATCAGTATCGCCTTGGTGAGAAAGGTAGTGCATGTGTATAACTGTTATCTGTTAATGGCTTGGCTGTGGCAGGTTAATGCTCATGTGAAAGCACTCAGAACTTTGTGCAAGCGGAAGGCTCTGAACCCTCAAGAGGGTGATTCCCTTGTTGCAAAATGGGTAAATCAACTAATATCCAAAGCATCCAGATTGCTAGATGCATACATGTCAAAGAATGTGGAAGAAAACGGAACTATCTTTGTCACACCACTTGGGTGTACAACTGGAAAGGGGAAAAGAACAGTGGCATCACACTCTAAATTGTTACCAGAAACAATAACTGCAGTTCATACCATTGGATCTCTAGTCATTATTTGTCCTTCAGCTGATGTATCAACCATTGTTCCCATTTTACACACGATGATCACTTCTAGTACCAGTAACACTAGAGCTAAAAAACCTGCAGTCGCTTCCATTTCCATAAAACAGACTGCTCCTTCCTTGTACATTCAAGCTTGGTTAACCATGGGCAAGATCTGCCTCACTGATGGGAAACTCGCAAAGCGCTACATTCCTCTGTTTGTCCAGGTATGGCTTGTTCCTATGGATTAAGATTCTGCTCAGCCCAAAAAAAACTCGACAATATAATTTCTGCTGTTAACAATTTTCTCTTTCATTATGTTTCCCAGGAGCTTGAGAAGGGTGATTGTGCTTCCCTCCGCAACAACATAGTTGCAGTGATGGCAGATTTCTGTGTACGGTATACTGCTCTAGTCGACTGGTGAGTCCATTTGTATTCATAAGCATGTCTATAGCAGCTTGCACAGATCGTTTTCCGTGACATAATTTTTATGTGCAATTCTTAATAAAAAAGTTACCTATCAAAAATCACCAAGTGCCTACGTGATCCATGTGAACTTGTTAGAAGGCAGACATTTATACTACTATCCAGACTATTGCAGGTACACTCCTGAAGTCATTCTCTTTCTAAATTTTAGGCAAGCTCTTGATATTGCTTTGGTTAACTGTCATCTGTCTTTTCTTGTACTCAGAGAGACTATGTCAAGTGGAGAGGAGTGCTTTTCCTTCGGTTCCTGTTATCTCTTGTTGATGAATCAGAGACGATAAGACAATTGGCTGATTTTCTATTTGGAAATATATTAAAAGGTTGTATCTCCATAAATTTAGCAATTAAAAGTATATTTGGCATGCGAAACTTATTATTCCCTTTTTGCAATTTCTCTGCAGCCAAAGCACCACTTTTGGCCTATAACAGTTTTGTAGAAGCCATGTTTGTGCTGAATGACTGCAATGCTCATACTGGATCCAGTAATCCTCAGAATTCACGAAATGAGACGCGGATTTTTACTATACGGTAATAAATGTTGTTGTCTCTAGTCATTATCTGGTCAGTAACAAGAAACTCTTCTAACTTTAGCTATTGTACAGAGGAAATGATGAGAAGTCTAGGTCTTCAAGAATACACATATATGTGACATTGCTAAAACAAATGGCTCCAGAACACCTACTAGCCACATTTGCCAAAATATGTGCAGAGATCCTTGCTGCTGCATCTGATGGTTTGCTTAATATCGAGGATGCAACTGGACAGTCTGTTCTGCAGGTACCGATTCCTAACCAATCACCTTAGCTCCCAAAAATGGGAAAACGATAAGGACTTCTTATAAGGTTTATTAGGGGTTACTATCAGTATTTATTGCTGAAGGGTAGTAGTGCATCTCACCTAAAACCACAACAGAAGATTGCTTAAAATGCTTAAACCAACCTACATATAGCTTCAAGGTGAAGTGAAAAAAAGGGTAGTAGTGCATCTCACCTAAAACCATAGTCCGTGGATTTCCTTAATGTTGGACTAAGATAGAAGATTTTGTCTTGTGTTCACCAAGCAGTGAGCTTATATCTCATGTTTTTGTGTGAGGATAAAGAGGATTCCTTCACCGGTTGGAGAAATTTGTTGGTTAATCAACTTGTTTTGGCACTCATATTGAATTGTATTATGATCAGGATGCGTTTCAAGTTCTTTCTAGTAAGGAGATCCGAATTTCCACTAGCCGTGGGTCGACCACAGAATCAGTGGATGTGGAAGAAGAAGGGGCAGATGGAGGAGCATCCTCAGCAGCGAAGGGAAGAGCAATAACACAAGCAGTCAAGAAAAGCTTAATCCAGAATACAATCCCGATTTTTATAGAGTTAAAACGCCTACTAGAGAGCAAAAATAGCCCTCTCACTGGTTCCCTTATGGAATGCCTTAGGAACCTCCTCAAGGATTACAAGAATGAGATTGATGACATGTTGATTGCTGATAAGCAACTCCAGAAAGAGCTCATCTACGACATGCAAAAATACGAATCAATGAAGGCAAAGTCAGCTGCAGCTGAGGCAGTTGCAACCATGCAAAGACCAGATCTTTATCGGTCACCAAGTAATCCTACAACTTCAAGCTTCATGAACAAGAAATCTGATGAGGGCAATACGAAAATTGCTTCAGCCATGGCAGATGCAGTGGCAGCTGTGGCAGCTCGGTCGGTGCTCAGGGAAGTCAATAGAGGAACATCAACTCCACCACTTAGTGCAATGAGGACACCTAGGCTCAAGTCTCATTCAGGTGGAGCATTAAGCAGAGGAGACAAGCCTCCTGAAGTGATTGAGTCTCTAAGGAGAAGGCAAAACTTTGATTCTGATGATGAAAACTGATTCCTTCCATTATCATATCATATCATATCATATATCATATATATTATTATAAGTGGAAAGCTCCTAATCTCAAAGTTGGATTATCATTTTGCCCTTCACTTGAATATTTTTTCTATTTTTTAAAATATAAAAAATGTAAAAGTATATTCTAATAAATAATTAGATAATAAACTTTAAAGTAATAAAGATATAATGGAAGATAAAAAGTCATTCAAATAAATGAAGTCCAAACATTTCAAAACATCTCTTATTTAATTTTAAGTTAAAGAATTTGAAGAGTTTCCATTGATAAAATTATATACATGATTTTGCTGTCTTCTCATTTTGGGTGACAATAGCATGTGAGTTGATTTATCTCACAAAATATACTTCTAATTTTTCATGTTTCTCTTGATCAATAAATTTTAGTTATATATGTATATAGATAGAACTCATATTACAGGTTTTGTTTCATTCTTTCATAGAAATTTTATGTTTTTAACGCAACAAGTGAGAAATAATTCTAGAGAGTTTTTCGTTTGGACAAAAAGTTTGCTCAACATTCATGAGGTAAAATAAACCTATTTGTGTGAGAAAGAATATGTATGTTGTTTCGTTAATTTATTGACAGTAATTTCTTGGAGAATATAGATATCTGGACTAGAATATTAGTCATTTCAGTGTATTCGATGAATTCTTCAAGAAGGTTAAAGGCGGCATAGACATTTATTTGTTGTTTGGTAAGTATTATTTTTCATTTCAATGTTGCATATTTTTACTTAGTTCATTGTTTGTTACATTCAATTTTTTGGTTGAAAGAAGGTAAATTGACTAATTTTTCTTGAATAATGGCAATGAAAAAGAAAAGAAAATTTTCATTTACACGTGTGATGTACAAATCTTCTTTTAAAGATTATGTTTGTTATAACAAGTTGATTATCCTGTAGTAATTGAATTAATGTCGGTGTTTATGATATATGTCAATGTATGCATAATACTACTGCATTATGTAATTCTTCTACACTCTAGCTTATGTGATAAGATAATTGAATAACTCATGTAATTAGTTTTTTTCTCATAATACTCTTGCTCCTCAACATTACGCCTAGCAGGACGACACCTCTGACAACTCTTCGTGGAGGCATGATTATCTGAAAATACGCTCAAGCATGAATTAGAAGGAAACTTTTTAGAGATCAAACTTTAACGCACGAAATAAGTGTGAAAGAAGTGAGATAATTTTCCTAAGTGTTACAGCCTCCTAATTATAGATGTGGAGCGCTTCACACCGATAACTAGGACTCCACAGACACGGCTTCATAGACTCCCTAGGACTCTTGAACTCTGTGCTCTGATACCAAGTTTGTCACCCCCCGAGCCTACACCCTGGGCGGGACTGGCACTCGAAGACCATTGCTGGCCCCAAGCGAACCCTTGGCCTGACTTACTTAACTTAACGGAAGATTTAAACATAAGAAAGTATAACTCATGCATAACTTAAGAAACAATAGTTTAGCCAAAATGGCAACTCAGTCTTTAAACAACATCGGAACGATAATGTAAAGACAACTGAACAACTAACTGTCTACAAAGCCTCTAAAACATCTGAGATGGATGTTGGGACAAACCCCACAACATCCTAATGAACTAAACTAGAAAGCGAATAAAAGAGTCATTCGGAATGCAAGGAGGCTCACCAACAGACTCTGAATGCTCAAGCTGGATCAACGAGGCTCTGGATGCTGATCCTGGTTACCTGTGTCTGCATCATAAGACGATGCAGGTCAACTGGCATCAGTACATTGAATGTACGAGTATGCGAGTTGAAAAGCTAAAACAACATAGGCTTGAAAAGGGATCTGAAAGAAACTGAAAAACTTACCTTGGCTCTTCTCAACTCATGAATACTTAACTGAACTCATTTAAATATAAAACAGTTTAAAACAAGTGCAATATAAAGAAAAACTGTTTAAAAAGATGATCTGAACTCTGTGTATATACAAGGATACAACATAAACTCTGAAATGTATGTAAAAATACAATAAACTGATGTAAATAAAAATACAATAACTTCTGTGGGAGTTTCTCTAACCGACAACCATCACATAAGAGTTATAGTGATGATACATCGATCTACCTCATGCTGCCAGTGCATCCTATACCCAGCCAGAGGTACATGACCTGAACTACTAAGTGGATCCACTAGTCTAGTGCGAAAAAGGTTCATCTAAAAAGTACGACCCTTTTATATCCATGGTGGCTACATGGTTTTATGGAGACATGAGTTATCTGAACTCATTCTCGCCTCCAATTCGGTGGTCAATACTACTCCCAAAATATACTAGCTCTTATATTTTTAAAAACATACTTCTTCTGTGAATTGAGATAATTGCTTAAAAACTTTGCTCAAAGGCTATCTTGGAAATCAAAGTTTCCCCTCTTGCTTAATTATGAAAACATTTACTCTTTTCTGAAAACTAGCCCGAATGCTCTTTGGAAATCGAGGTTTCCTTTCTTGTTTAAATGTGAAACATCTTAAACCCTTTGGGAATACATAGTCCCCATATACTTTTGAAGAAATGAACTTCAAGCTTTAATATTTACTCTTTACTCAACTTGAACTTTAAGTCTTAAAACAAGGTTAAAAGCATTTGCAAAAGACTCTGAGAACTTCCTAGACTTGGCTCTTGACTTTGATCCTAACTTTCATTGAATTGAATTATGGATTCAAGGGTCATGATCTCATGTTTATGGATGATTTCATGATGTTTAGATGTACCTTAGAGTGTTGGAATCAACTTAGAAACATAGGTACATTGCTAAGGAACAAGTACAAAAATGTGGGGAACGAATGGGGAGAACTGGCGTCCCTGGCGCTCTGAGAGGCGCGGGGCGCCAACCCTCAACATTCAGAGGACAAGCTGGGGAGCTCTGGCGAGCGCGTCACCCCAGAGCCCAACATTCAGAGGCTACTTTGGGGCGCACTGGCTGGCGCGATGCCCCACTCCCTTCCTCAGGTTTTTGACGACTTTTCTTCTCCGTTTTTCAACTCTAAACCCTCTAAACTTCAATGGTTATTTCCCCAAACACTCAGGATCATTTATTCCCTCAATACATGATAGATTTAACTCGAAAAACAATCCAAAAACACGAATCAAATCAACACTAGACATTCAACAATTAACCAACAAGAATTCAACAATGTTCTTCAAGAACCTTACTTTCTTAACATTCAAACAATTCCAATTTTTCTGAATTGAAACAAGTTTGGCGTGTGGGTGAACTAACCCAACACTATGTGATCTCGCATACCTTGTAGGGATCACCCCCGACGAATTCCACTCGCAAAGCTTGTACGTTCTTAGCGATTTCTTAATTTCTCTCCTCTTTTCTCTTCTTTCTTCTCCTCTCCAAGCCCTAGCGTAAAGTCTAATTTTTCTAAACTGAATAAAGTCTTATTTTACCCCAATTAATTCCTAAAAACGAAATAGGCAAATCAGGTAAGGAAAAGACTAGTTTACCCTTCACAAATCCGGATTTGGACTTTTCTTAATCCAACAGCCCAACTTCCGAAAGGCATAACTTACTCATACAAACTCGGAATTGCACAAACTTGGCGGCGTTGGAAAGATCATTCCAAGAGCTTTCCAACCATATCTGGAACTACACCTAATTCATCTTGAGCTAGGAGTTATGGTTGTTTGAAGTTGACCAAAAACTCAATTTTAATTTACTTAAACTTTTCCAGATTTCCTTATACTTTCCAAGAATGACTATTTCCAGATTTTAAAACTTCTTTCTAGTTCTCTCAAATTGCGAGATGTTACATAATCAATTTAACTATATGGGTAGAACGTGATATTGTCATATACATGTACAAAATGATTATTTTGTTCTAGATAGGCTACGTACCACAAATACATGATTGGGTAAGTTATGATTGTTGGAATGTATGCAACCACCGATGTAGATGGGACCAGGTCCTCAACACAGTTACAATAATAAACAGTAAAGAACAAATGTTGAATGTAAAAAATGCACAAACAACATTACGTGGAAACTTCCTTGCTCAAGGGAGTAAAACCACGACCTGTTCTTAACAGGACTTTTCAAACTGCTTCCACTAATCTTCTCCAAGCAAAAGTAAAAGTCAGTTTACAAAATGAGATTAGCATGCTAATCTTCACATGTTGATCTAAATAAGATTTCAGAGAAAACAAGATTATTGAAATACATTTTTTATATATAGCTAAAACTTATTCAAGCCATGGTCCCCCAAAATCTGAGGAATGGCATTCAAATTTGATACATGTGTAAGAGTAATTAACACATGGATGACACAAACATACTTGTTCAGTTTCTCCAAATGTGCCAAAATTAATGAGTACAGATACTTGAAATTGAAATAGAAGAGAATAGGAAACAGAGAACGCATAGACCTTTGAAACCTAAAGCTTGAAAGTTTGAAGTTAGTGCATTTACATGTGCTAAATGGGAAACAACTGTACACTTTATGTTGCATTTTGTACAACTATCTGCTGCTGTGTTGGTCCTAGCCAGTGGCGGATCCAGGATTTAGAATTCGTGGGTGCCAAATAAAAGAAAAGTCAAAGGAGTAATAATGTAATTAATTTAATTTAAGTCAATAACAATTATAAAAATAAAATAATGTGTCAGCTGTTTTTCCTTAAAAAAAACGTGCTTGAAGCCTTTTTTTTCCTTAAAAAACGTCTACAGCAAATTTCTCAAAAAAATAGATACAAATGGGATTGGAACCCACAAACATCAATCTTCTAAAGTTGCCCTCCTACCATGGCATCACAAGCCAGTTTTGTTCTTTGGGTGACACACTTTATATTTATATAAATGTTATATATATATACCTATGCATATATAGAATTTCCGTCGAAGTTCGGGGTGGTGTTGCACCCCCACCCCCTTCATAGATCCGCCCTTGGTCCTAGCCCTGGTTGGCTTATAAATATATGGGTAATATATATAAAGTAAAATAATTAAAAAAAATCAATATCGTCGTCAAATATACGACTCTTTCATTCATGTGGCGCGTGTGAATTGGTCCGACTATAAAGACCGCAAATCTGCTCACATCTCTCATTTTTTGCGACTCTCAAAATCTCCTCTTTCTCTGCTCGCCGTCCGGTCGGTCGGTCGTCTCTTTCGATTTCACTTCCGGTAGCAGGTGAGTAGTTTCCGAGCAGCTATTACAGTTTTTTCCGATCATGTTTTTGTGGAATTTTCAGATGAGATTCGTTTGCGATTCAATTTCATGAAACTCAAGCTCTAATTTTCAATATTTTATGGATTATGTTTTTTTTGCTTGATTATGTGTTTATATATATATATATATATATATATATATGAATTTGAGCAATTGGTTGGATGTTTTCCTAATTTAGAAATTGAATTGCGATCGAGGCTCCTTCGTGTGTGTATCGTGATCTCTAGTGTAAATACAGTTATTGACAGTTCTAAGCCTTTTTTTAGTTACATATTTCATTGATTTTTGCTTCATTACATGTTTATATGTGAAGTTGAGCAATTGGTTGGGTATTTTCGTGATTAGGAATGTTGAATTGAGATCCTGTTCCATTGTGTATCTGATTCCTAGTAGAACAAATATTTTTCAGTAGAGCATTTGGTTGGAAGTTTTCCTAATAAGGAAATTGAGTTGTATCGTGATCTCCAGTGTAATACAGTTATTGAGAGTTCAAACCTTTTTTTTGGAAAAAAAATTCATCGATTTTTGCTTCATTTCATGTTTATATGTGAAGTTTGAGCAATTGGTTGTATATTCTCCTAATTAAGGAAATTGAATTGCGATTACTCTCCTGTGTGTATTGTGATCCCTAGTAGAACAAGTATTTTCCAGTAGATTTACTTCATTTGCAATACAGTTATTGGCAGTTCAAGCACTAGTTTTCAATATTTCATCAATTTTTGCTTCATTACATATTTATATGTGAAGTTGAGCAATTGGTTGGGTATTTTTGTAATTAGGGAAATTAAATATGTGATCACACGCCTGTGTGTATCATGATCCCTAGTAGAACAAGTATTTTTCTGTAGATATAATTAATTTGTCATACAACAACTGGCAGTTCAAGCACTGTTTTTCAATATCTAATCAGTTTTTTCTACATTACATGTTTGTGTGTGATTTGAAGAAATTGGTTGGTATTTTGGTAATTAGGGGAAGTGAACTGGTCTGTGTATTGTGATACTGATCCCTATTAGACTTTCTCTTTCTCAGTGGATTTAATTTGTGTGTAATCTATAATAACAGTTCAATGTGTGCCTGTTATAGATTTGAGTGATTTGTTTGGTATTTTGGCAGTGAGGTGAGTTGAGTTGCAGTCACGCTTCTCTGTGTATCATGATCTGTAGTAGAATTTGTATCTGTTATCAGATGTTCATTTATTTCTCAACCAATGATGCCTAATTTTCATTTTCTGTTTGTGTGTGTTAATATTAAGTAACTTGTTTGGTATTTTGGTGATTAGGTGAGTTGAATTTGCAATAGTTCCTTCTCCCTATTACCCTATACATCTTGATCCTAGTAAGATGTGTATTTTTGGTTGGACACATCTTTATTTGTTATACAATCTTAAATAAACAGAGTCCCAATTTCGTATCTCATCGATACTCTGATTCATTACACGTTTTTGTGTTAATTTTGCAATTTTCTTAGGTATTGTGATATAGGAAAATTGAATTGCAATCGTTGGTTCCCTGAGTATTGTGGTTTCGAGTAGATGATTTAAGACCTAATAGTTAATATTTTGTCGAATTATTGCTTCATTAGAGTTTTGGGTGACTTTGAATGTTGACTGGATATCTTTTGTGATAAGGCGAGTTGAATTGCAGGCACTATTTTTTTGTGTGTATTGTGATCCTTGTAGTATGTGTATTTTTGAGTGGATTTAGTTTATTAGTCATACAATTATAAACAATTCAAGCCATAACATTCCACAGCTCCTTTTTTTGCTTCATTATTCGTCCTATTTTCAGATTTTGTGATATTGATCAACACTATTATGCTCCATTACATGCGTGTGCTAATTTTGAGCAATCTGTTATGTATTTTGGTAGTCAAATCAATTTTAAATCACAGCTTTTGTATGTTTATCACGATCTTTAGTAGATGGCGTTTTTTTTTCTTGTCTTGATTGAACTGATATTGACCAATACTGTAAAGTGCTGATGCATGTTTTTGTGTGATTATTTTGAGTAATTTGTTTGGTATTTTTTGGTAATCAGGTGAATTGGAATTGCAAGCGCTTGTATCTCTCTGAGCATTGTGATCTCTTGAAGATTGTGTTTTTGTTTCAGAGCTGTGATTTTCAGTTTTAGAGTTTCTTGTCAAGTTGAGTCGAAGTTGTTGCGTTGAACACTAGAATGGAAGGTAACAAGGATGAGGCTTTAAGGTGCATTGGTATTGCCAAGGAGGCAATTGCATCTGGCAATAAGCAGAAAGCACTCAAGTTTATTAGAATTGCACGGCGCCTTAACAATGATCTATCTGTGGAAGATCTTTTGGCTGCTTGTGAAAATCTGGAGTCATCGACTCCTGAGTCCTCAAGTGAGGTTAGAAATGTTGAAAATATGAAAAATGACAGGAGTCGTGTTAAGTCTGATGAGGTATCCGATGGGGAGAGGAACTATACTGACGAACATGTGCAGTTGATTAGGCAAATTAAGACTAAGAAGGACTATTACGCGATTCTTGGTCTAGAGAAGGGTTGTTCAGTTGAGGAGATTAGGAAGTCATACAGGAAACTGTCATTGAAAGTTCATCCCGACAAAAATAAGGCTCCAGGCTCTGAAGAGGCATTTAAGAAAGTATCCAAGGCATTTAAATGTTTGAGTGATGATGATTCAAGGAGACAGTATGACCAGACAGGTTTGGCTGAGGATTTCGAGTATAATCAGCAGCATAATGTTAGGCGCAGGAGGAGAACTGGGCACAGCTATTATGATGATGATTTTGATCCTGATGAGATTTTCAGAGCATTTTTTGGTCGTTCCGATATGTTTAGAACAGCTCATGTTTACAGGACAAGAACAAATGCTGCTCCCCAGAGAGAGGATTTAGGTTCCACTGGGCCCAACTTCCTTCTCCTCCTTCAATTATTGCCATTTTTAATCATCATCTTACTTGCTTATCTTCCTTTCTCGGAGCCTGAGTATTCTTTGCAGAAGAACTACCAATATCAGTTTAGGAAGATGACCGAAGAACATGGAGTAGAATATTTTGTTAAATCGCATGAATTTGATCAGAAGTATCCTCTTGGTAGTCCTGATCGAGATAACATTGAAGACCATGTTATTAGGGATTACAAAAATATGCTTGCTCGTTACTGTAATATAGAACTCCAGAGGCGACAATGGAACAGGAAGTACCCAACTCCTCACTGTGACAGGCTTCAAACTTTTGGAGTAGCATGAGGTTAGCTAAGTTTCATTTCACTTGTATGTTTTTTTCCTATTGAAAAAGCTTTCCTGCTGTACTGAATTTATTGAATTTTATCAAAATCAGTATAAAATTCTGGGAAGTTTTATGTCATCCTTAGGACCTAAACTAGTCAATATTCATTCAACATATTACACAATTAGTGTACTACCAGGGATCAATTTGTATCTGTGGCACCCAAAATTATTGTGACTTTTATTTAGTTCATCCCCAGCCTCACAGGTATATAAAAGTATGCATTACCACAAGAAGATATATTTTGCATTGAGGTTCAGAAATGGAAGTTGGAGAGAAATAAAGTTCTCTGATGTATTCAAGATAAAGAGAGAAATAAACTTTCCTTCCACTCTAAAATATAAAAGATCGATGCAACATAACTGTCATCGGTCCTCGCCCACCCGAAGCTGCTGTGCCCTAGCTCAGACCTACCACTGAAGTACTTCTCGTCTAGCATTGCTAATTTTTAAGCAGATCTTAGTACTCTTCAAAATGTTTGAGGGTTTTTGAGGTCTTACAACATGAGCTAACCTTTATGTATTCCGGACTCCCATATGAAAGTGATAATTTTGACCATTCATATTTTTAAGGCATGGCATGATTTTTAGAAATTCATTCTGTGGGGAGAGTGAAGGGAACGGGGGAGTATGAAGGTAATTTCTTGACTATCTTTTTTTTGTTTTCATATCAGTCTCCCCCTTAACTTATTTGGACTAAGGCGTAATAGTTGTTGTTTGCCTTATCATTTTCTTTCAAGAGTTATTGTATGTCATTTCCATTTTCTCCCCTTAAGCTTACATGTGTATGGTGGATGTCAACTTTACCATGTATAAGTGTAAGGATCAATCGTGAGTTAAGCATAAAGTAACTTATTTATTTTATGTGGTTGCTCTCCGTCAACTACCTCATGTATCTCTTTGGAGCAATACAATGATATGGATTGTTTGCTGGGTTGACAGTTATGATGTATGTATTAGGTTGGTCCCATTTTGGGTTTGAGGCATAAATTCATTTTGTTTTCTGTGTTTGCACTATTTCAAATTTTAACCACCTAACTTATCTCCCTGTGAAGATAGGTGATATAGATGGTATGAGACATGAGTTATGACCTTTTGTGAATGAACAATCCATAGCAACCCAACATTTTTCTTAACATAGACTTTCTCTGAAAAATATTATAATTTGGAGTCTTCTTATCATGTTTGAGTTCTTGCTAATCCAATATTTTCTCTGAACTGCTTGAAGCTTTATATTGACACTCATTCTCTAGTATCCTATTTTATCTGTCATGATATTTTTAAGGTGCTGTATTAAGGAATTTACTGTGCTGTCAACACAGTTCTTCACGTTGATGGTGGTAGTGCTTAAAAAGGGGCATAATTTTTTTTTGTTTTTTCCCCTAATTGAATGCTTTCTTTTTCCTTATCCCTTTTTCCCATAAAAGATTTGTTCTAGCTCATCTGTGGAGAGGGGCTGGGGAAACATAAGCCTATCTTTACTTCTTGCGCCCTTTTGTTTTCTAAGTGGAAGACATGGTGGAAGGATAGGTTGACGTCAGTGGGCTGGATTATATTCTGGGCCTGGGCAATGCAGCTTCTTTTTGAAACTCGTCGCTCTTTATCCTGAATGCCTGAAAGATGACTGACTGAAGCCTAGTTTAATAGAAATCTTTTTTAAAGCTGTATCTGGAATGTTAAAAAATTTGTTTGTATTGCTTAGAACTGTAAGATCTTATTTTCTTAACTATGATTGTTTCTGTATATCTTATCTGTATTTCAGGTCTTCTTGATGCATATTATCAAACTATGCAGATTAGTTTGTTGGCAATTCTCTTTTTATATAGTGATGACTTTGTGGATTTGACGTCTTATATAGTTTTTTTCTCGAGGCTTAGCTTCTTGCTATGTGCAATTTTTGGTGCAAATGCTGCACCATCTTGTATTTCATGCACATCTGCTAGTGTACACAAATATGTACAGAGAGACCCTTCCCACTTCCAAGTTATTTCAGATTCTTTTAGTGCAAAAGTAGCCTAAAATGTTGTGATTTCTCTATTCAAGGTATTGATGCAATAACGTAAAGATTTTCCCCAATACTTAGTAGCAGGCTCTGAATTGATAGAATTGCAGCTCAATTTTTATCGTGTGCAAATCGAAAGTCAAGGCATGATATATATTCATATAAACATATCCTTTCTACATATTACCCTAATGCTCAAATGTTAACGGGGACTGCCAGTAATTTTGCTACTTTTTGCTCTATTGATCTTGCAGGTCTGTTGACTATAGATGGGATGAAGCTTTCAGGTGCTAGTTGAACCTTTTTGTATGCTAAGAAAAGGCTTGGTTTGGCAGATAAGGCAAGTACTGAAGCTTTGTTTCCACAAGTTTTGACCAACCATCGTTCTCGTATTGTTATGGATGTCTGTTCACTTTCCAACACCCATCTTAATGACCAAGAAAGAATCGAGGCTGCTGACACCTTATTTACACTTCCCTTTTCGCAGTATTGTTATTTTTGCAGTGCTCGGTACTCCCATCTATTAATCGCTTCCATAACCTGCTAATACAGCTGGTTAGTCGCAGGAAACTGAAAGGAATGCAAATATGATGAAATAAGCTTTAACATATTTTCCAGTGCTTTATAATACTTTGCTTCCGAGATAGATACCTTGTAATCTTGTATACTATAGCTAGTCGTATGCATATTTCAGACTATTAAACTGTATGGTGAGTGAAATACGCACGCGAAACTTTCCAGAAGTTCCTGATTTACTCAATTGTTTCAGAAGCTAGTCAATGCCTCTCCAGGTTTGTATCCACTACATGCACTTTATTACCCTATGATCTGTGCAGTATCTTAGATACTATTCCCTTCATTCCGATTTATATGACACTATTTTCTTATACGTTTGTTGAAAACATTTTGAAAACAATCAAACTTTATACTTCCATTTTACTCTAAATGACAAGTTTTTATAGTCAAACAAATGCTCCAATTTGTTGTTGCACTTGTGCTGTGAGTCTTATGAAATAGTCTCTCTACCTCCCTTGGGTAGGGTGTAGGCGTAGGGTTTGTATACACTCTACTATGTTGTTGTTGAATAGTCATACAAATGTTATAACATACCTGAGAGGCGTTGATTCGAATCGTATCATATAGTAAATACGGAAAGAGGTGTCAACACTCGACCTCTTTACAAATGTAGATGTACTAACGTCAACAATTACCTTCCATGCCGATCAAGTTGAAACTGATTATATGATTTCTTGTTGTTTTATTTAAGTTCAATTTATATTATCGTCACGCTAAATAAAGGTCGGATGAATCATGGCCTTGAATATAAATAAGAGAAATGTGGGGTTAATTATTGTATTCTTTTGATTTGTTATTCTAAAGTAATTTTGTTAGGTTGATTCAATTGGGATCTGAAATCAAATTTTCTAATTTAGTTGTCACATGGTGTGTCGTCTATAGATCTGATGAAATTAACTTTCGAAATTAGAATCTTGAGACCTGTCAGAAATATTGAAAATTTCATACTAACTGTCTCCTTAACAATTATTAGTGACTGTCCACTTGTTTTTGACTATGCTACAGTTCCCACCACTATGTCTTTCTTCTTTTCCATTCAAATAAATGCATAATAAGATTGCGTACGAAAAATTCATATGATATGAGTTTTCTACTTCTATATCTCTATGAGATAGTGGTAAGGTCTGCATACACTCTACTTTCTTCAGGCCATATATGAAATTTCACTCGGTATTGTTGTTGGTATATGTTTTTTATGGATTCCGCACAATGTGGGAGTTAATGTACTCTACCTTAATAAGATAAAGGTAAGAGTGTGTATACACCATCATCTTCTAACTTCACTTGTGAGATTACATTGAGTATATTGTTGTTATTTGTCGTTTGCTATGTATGTTAACACTACTAAGCTTTTTTTATTTTTTTATTCGGTGATCGATATTCATTTTTTATCTTGATTAATTCGATTTGTGATATATACTCTTTCTTTTATTGTTTCAGATAAAATGTCCCTTATGAAAGACTGATATGATTATTTTCATATAAAAAGATTGATATCTTTCGAGTCTTGTGTTTGACACCAAAACTTGTTACTCCTTATTTAGAGATGGTGGCATATTCTTATAGGAATGTGATTTTTCCTAAGCCCCTCGTTAATGACACTGTTGATGTTATATGATTCTTCTGAGAGGAGTTAATTTCTCTGATGATTACTAAATTATAGTTATAATTCTAAAAAGTCATTTATTTTTTTGAAAAAAAAATTGAAATTAAGAAGAAAGTCACACTTTAAATAATAACTTTTAGTTACATAGTAGAAATCAATCTTCAAATGAAAAAAACCCTGAAGGTCTTTAAGTATAACAACATATTTAGTGTAATTTGATAAATAAGATTTGAAAAAAATAGAATATATACCGATCTTATTCCTACTATTATTATGAGTAATGAAGTTCTCGATAGACCTACGACCATCTTTTTAAGTAACTTGCAAAAATAAAATTCTTCACCCGAGTGTGTAAAAGACAATAATTTCCAGAGTGGAGACTCTATGTTAGGCTAGTATTCTATTTTATTTTATTTTTAAAAAATAATAATAACCTATCAATGTTTAAATTGTTTCATTTGACTTTATCACATAGAGTGGGACAAATATACAAGCATTTTGAAATGTAATGAAAAGAAAATTCTACAAATTGTATCTTTCAATGACTTTAAATAAAGTAATTAAGTGCGTCTGATGTCATTTGTGTTTATTTTTTACAAATTAGTTGAAAGTGTTGAAAAGGACTAGTTGTTATTTCTTTTTTCTTTTTGCTTCATTACACTTGTAAGTAAAATCTTGATCCCCTTTCGATCTTTATTATGTTCACGAATAGAATCTTAGCTTGATCCCCATTTACATCCGTTTCCGTTCGATCAATCAGTTTCACGCAAATTTATATCATTACGTTCACGAGCAGAGTCTTAATTTTAGCCCCATCCTATCTCTATTCGATCAGTTAGTCTCACCGTCAAATTAACGGTTGGTATATAAACTAGGACCATTACACTCACGAACAAAATCTTAACTCGAGCCTTGCCCCACCTCCCACCCCCACCACACTAAAACGCGTAACTCAATAATAAAATGTTGTAAGACCAAAAAGTTCCACACATCTACTCATTTCCCTCTTTACCAAACCAAAAAAAAAACAGAGCA
>JAJOOS010001431.1:0-47203 GCA_029582725.1 Solanum chiquidenum | reverse complement strand
TCATAGTGATGGTTGTCGGTTAGAGTATCTCCCAAATAAAGGTAAAAGTGTATTTTTATCATATCACTTATCATGTTGAGTTTCAGAGATGAGTAAGTATTTTTGTAAAGCTTTAAATGATTTCATTCCCTTAATCCTTTATATTCAATTGAGTTTATGTTTTATATATTGTAGTCTTATCAGTTCAGTTATTTGTTATTCAACTATATTACATACTCGCACATTCAATGTACTGATGTCATTCGACCTGCATCTTTTTATGATGCAAATATAGGTTCTTAATATCCTCAATAAGAGTCTATTGAGATCACTCCATCTGCTCGTCAGCTTTTAGGTAAGACCTCCTTGCTTCTGGAGGACTCCAGTTTTATGAGTTGTTGTAGTAGTTTCCTTGAGGAGTCGTGGGTATTGTCCTAACACTCATCTTTGTATAGTAGAGACTTCATAGATAGATAGTTTTGGAGATTCTTTTAGTTTTCAAATATTTTATTTAAAACTTATGTTTCATACTCAATATATTCAGCAAAGTTTTGAGATTCAATAAAATGTTTTTGAACGTTTCTTTCAATTGATGTTTATGTATGCTTGAGTTAGTCTTTCGCTTGTAGTTAGCCAGGATGAGGGTTCCCTTGGGGAACAATAATGGTTCTCGAGTGCCGATCACGTCCAGGGTGTAGGCTCGAGTCGTGACATGAAATTTTAGAGACACATCTTAACTAAGCTAATGTCCTATTACCCCCTTAAATTCTTTTCTTTTTTTTGTAATTTTATACATCTTTTGACTTATGTGACACACTCTGTGTCTCCACATAGTTGAGGCACATGAGAGATGTTTGTATGCCATGTAAGCCAAAAAGGTGTACAAAATTACAAATAAAAAATATGTTTGAGGAGTAATAGAACCTTAGCTCAAAGTCTCTCTTAGAAATCAATGTTTCCTCTCTTCCTTAATTGTGAAATAATTTACTCTTTACTGAAAAACTAGCTCAAAGACTCTTTTGGAAATCAAAGTTTCCTTTCTTGCTTAAATGTGAAAATATTTTACTCTTTGGGAATACATAGTCCCGATATACTCTTTTGAAGAAATGAACTTCAATCTTTACTCTTTACTCAACTCAAAACTCAAGTCTTAAAAACGAAGTTAAAACGTTTGTAAAAGACTTTTGGAAAACTCTATGAACTTCTCTTGACTTGATTCTTAACTTTCCTTGAATTGAATTATGGATTAAAGGCCCATGATCTCATGTTATTGATGATTTCATGTTGTTTAGACGTACATTAGAGTGTAGAAATCAACTAGGAAACATAGGTACGTTTCAAGGGAACTAGTACGAAAAGAAGTGGAAAAGGGTAGACGGCCTGGCGTCCCTGGCGCTCTGAGTGGCGTGGGGCGCCAGAGGCTGAACTTCAGAACTGAAGTTGGGGCGCACTGGCTGGTGCGGCACCCCAGGCCCCAACTACAGAACACCTTCTGGGGCACTTTTAGTGGCACGGCGCCTCAACCCCATCCCCAGGTGTTTGACAATTTTTCTTGCTCGTTTTTCAACTCTAAACCCTCTAAACTCAATTCAGTCTTTCCCCAAACACTTAGATTCGACTATATAATCAAAATATGCAAAAATCTACTCAAAACGACACCTAATTTCATGAATCTAAATCAAGAACTCCTCAACGACTCCAACAATCAAGAACCTAATAGAAACTTCAAACAAATCCATCAAGAACTCAATTTCTAAACCTTCAAGAATCTAAATTCGCTGAAATAAATCATGATTGACGCGTGGGTGAACTAACCCAACGTTATGTGATCTCACATACCTCGTAGGGATCACCCCTTGACGAAATTCACAAACCAAACCTCAAGAACGATGAACTTTGGCTCTTTCTCCTCTTTTCTCCTCTTGCGTTCTTTCTCTAAAAACCCTAGCTTGAATTCTTTGAGTGCGTAAACTGACCAAATTCAGTTTGGACCCCTAAGTAATTATCAAAAACGATATAATTTAATTGGGTAGTGAAAAGACCATAATACCCTTCTAAAATCCGATTTTGACTTTCCTTAGCTAGACAATCCAACTTCAAATGGGCATATTTCCCTCATACGAACGGGAAATTGATCAAACTCAGTGGCGTTGGAAAGATAATTCAAAGATCTTTCCTACAGTATCTTGTAGCACACCTAACTCATCCTGAGTTAGGAGTTATGGTCGTTTGAAGTTGACGCAAAACTCATACTTGACTTGATTTTTTTGTCAAATTTCCAGATTTTTCATTCTTTCCAAAAATGACTCTTTCTAATTCTAGCTCTTTCTAGTTGCGGGGTATTACACCTTGTCCCTAATAATAAAATAAAAAAAGTCTTTTATTTTGGGATCTGATAATTGAGTGAGTTAATAGATTGGAATTCTTATATTACAGTGGAAAATATTCCCAGCTACTAAGCAAGGACTACTTGAACCTCAAAGAAAAAGAAAATACAAATAGAATAAATAAAGAAGTAGTTTTTAAAAGTAGTGGATAAAGCATATTCCATTGCATTATTATTATTATTATTAATTAACTAACCAATAGGTTAATAAATAGGTGTTCCAGTAGTGTGAAAGAATGATTGTCTTTTACCCAGTTACGCTAAATATACATACAAAGAATACAGTATTATGCATGTACGATATGATGCTTTATAAAAGTAAAAAAAAATCATATAGTAAAATAATATAAATGTAAAATGTAAAATGTAAAATATAAGATTTTGGGCTGGCATGGGGTTACAGAAACTTATGTATGAGCTGGATTCGAAGACCCACTATCAAATATGGAAAGAAAATAAAAATAAAAAATATAAATAAAAGAAAGAACCATTAAAAGAATAAAATTGTAAAAGTAAGATAAACCCCAAAAAGCAAGTAGAGAAATTTTTTTTACATTACACCTCCCATAAGAGAAGAAGAGAAAGAAGAGATTGAACTCTCTTTTTGTTGCATAACACAAAAATTTATATATAAATGAGCTTTTAATCTTCTAAAAATTCAATCTTTTATATAACAACTTTCTTCTGTCTCTTTCTCTTGCGTTTTTTGTACAATTTTTTTTTAATGGTTTTTGTTATGTGTGGAGATTGATATCTACTGCTGCTACTACTATTTGGGGTTGTTGTGTTGATGGATAGTTGTTGAAATTTGAAAAAATAATGAATATTGGTAGTGGGTCTATTCTCAGTTCTACTGGTTCTTGGAAGTCCGGTGATGTGGTTTCCGATCAGTTTCCGGTGGGACTCCGGGTACTTGTAGTTGATGATGACCCTACTTGTTTAAAGATCTTGGAGAAGATGCTCAGGAACTGTCACTATGAAGGTATTAGATTTAATTTGAGTATTTATTGGAAATGATTCTAGATCTCTGTTTTTATGTTATTTTAGTGAGATTTAAATTTCATTTGTATGATGTTTCAGTCACCAAGTGTAATAGAGCTGAAGTTGCCCTATCATATCTCCGGGAAAATAAGAATGGTTTTGACATTGTTATAAGTGATGTACACATGCCAGACATGGATGGTTTCAAACTTCTTGAGCACATTGGTCTGGAGATGGACTTGCCTGTTATAAGTGAGTATTCTTGTTTAGTTAAAAAACTGTGATGTTCTTAGGTTTATTTGTACTGATTGGTGATTATGACTTTCAATTTTTGTGATTGGTGTTATAGTGATGTCTGCTGATGATAGTAAGGATGTGGTTATGAAAGGAGTTACTCATGGTGCGTATGATTATCTGATCAAACCGGTGCGGATTGAGGCACTTAAGAATATTTGGCAACATGTTGTTCGTAAAAAGAAACAGGAGTGGAGGGACAATAATTTTGATCAATCAGGAAGTGTGGAAGAGGGAGATCGGCAGCAGAAACAATCGGAGGATGTTGATTACTCATCTTCAGCTAATGAAGGAAACTGGAAAAACTCCAAGAAAAGAAAGGAAGAGGATGAAGAAGGTGAAGAAAGGGATGATACATCTTCGCTGAAGAAGCCACGTGTCGTTTGGTCTGTGGAGCTTCATCAACAATTTGTACAAGCTGTGCATCAACTTGGAATTGACAGTATGAACATTTTCGATTCTGTTTGTTATGTTTTTCACTTTTTATCTTGTTAACATATTCCCTTGTCGCTCCGTTCGTCTGGATGTTAAATGTTTATTTGCACATGCCATTTAGCATATTTCGTACTTGTTGTATATGGATGAGTTCTCCCTTAGATGCCTTTTCAGTACGAGCTTACTCGTAAAGATTCCCAGTTTTTGTGTTGTTTGGTTTTTGGCAGTGGGAACTCAACAGAGATCTGTGACCATACAACTGGTAGAAAGAGAGTTCTTTTCAGTTGAATTATTCAATAGCCTAACCTAAATTTTGTCTTTTTTTTTTTGCTTCCTCATGCATTATCCCTTCTTTCTCCCAACCTTCGGTGGACAGTGAAGGGGAAATATCCAAATAGAGAAAGATGCATCTTTCTCTATTTACCAACTCCAACTAGCTTGAAGTTGAGGCTTAGTTATAGCTGTTGTGGCATCTTTCACTATTTATATTCTGTTCAAACTACCTCTTTTTAATCTCAACAAATCATGTGAACAAAGGCAAGATGTCCAACTACTCCACAGTCCACCCCGCCTTTGTTCACATGATTACTTCATCCATTCAATTTCAACTGACAGTTCCCTTGCTGAGATTAAAAAGAGGAAGTTTGAACAGCTTATTTAAGTAGTTGAGGGTAACGTCCAATTTTGAGTGAACGTGGGTTGAGGGGGTGGTTTGTTAAAAACACTTGCGCGATAGCTTAAGTAGAATAACTAAAGCATGGATTATATGAAATTTATGGTTTAGCCAGGTTAATTCTGGTTTGTTCAGACGTCACTTACTCTATCATATCAAATTTTTTTAAGTGTTAACAAAAGGTTGATATTACTCTATTCATTGTTAGTCCAATCATTTAATCAGATAATTTTCTACCTTTCTTTGAAAGGCTATTGCAGTTGAAGTAGTCAAGAACTAATAGAGAGTATAGTAAGTTAATTGCATCAGAGCATGAATTATAGGTTAAATTTTCTCAGCATGATTTTCTAAAAGAAAGAAGAAAGAAACAATGAAATATAAGCTGGATGTAATGGAAAAAAATGATTAAAAGTGTTGGAAAAGAAAATGAAAAAGAATGAAGTTGGAAGAAATGAAAAATGACTAGATAAGAAAAATAAACAAAAGTATTCTCGAGTGGCCAAACTTTTTATACTCTCTCACGATTAAATCTTGTTATAAGGAGTCATATAATTTTGTTGTGCTGTCTTTTACTGTACGACTTGGTTTATGTGAACTCTAGATGAACACTTATCTACATATTTGTTGTGTATTCGACCACACTAAACCTTTCAACATTGGATATGAATGCAGAGGCCGTTCCCAAGAAAATTTTGGAACTGATGAATGTTCCTGGACTAACCAGAGAAAATGTTGCTAGCCACCTTCAGGTAATTTAAGACATATCTACTTCTCACCCTTTTACAGTGTGAAGCCCAAGAAGTTTAATTGCACAAAAGTCTGTCTTGTACTCATTTTGCGTTGTGTAGTACAAAAAAGATTGCCTTATCTCTTTAGTAGAGCACTCAATGGTGGCAATCATTTTCTGCAGAAATATCGGTTGTATCTCAGAAGGTTGAGTGGTGTATCGCAGCACCAGAATGGACTGAATAACTCTTTCATGGGACGCCCAGATGCAACCTTCGGAACAATATCTTCCCTCAATGGGCTTGATCTTCAAGCTATTGCTGCTGCTGGTCAAATCCCTGCACAAAGTCTTGCTACCCTCCAAGCAGCTGCCCTTGGTAGAACAGCTACAAAATCTGCCATATGTATGCCCCTAGTAGATCAAAGAAACCTTTTCAGCTTCGAAAATTCCCAGGTGAGATTTCCAGAAGGGCAACAACAACTGAATAATAGCAATAAGCAAATCGACTTGCTGCATGGAATTCCAACCACCATGGAACCGAAGCAGCTTGCAAATTTGCACCACCCTTCCCAGTCCTTTGTGGGTATGAATATGCAAGTGAACTCCATGGCACAACATAATAATTCTGTGATTATGCGAATGTCCCAATCACAACCTAGGGCTCAAATGCTAAGTGGAGCTAATAATGGCAGTCAAGCTTTGAGGCTTCCATTGTCCATGCAGCAATCTTTGTCATCAGAAGGGATACCTGGTGCGGTCCTAGCACAGAGTCGTATTGTTGACAATGCACGAGCGAGTGTTTACAATCCCGTCTCCCAAGCATCTTCAATGGTAGATTTCTCAGTAAATCAAAGCAAGGAGTTGCAAAACTACAACTTTTCTCTTGGGAGTAATAATTCAGGGATGTCCACTTTGACTAATCGAGGGATGCTTCAGGAAGAGGCGAATTCTGATATCAAAGGATCTAGAGGTTTCCCTTCTAATTATGATATTTTCAACGATCTCCATCAACCAAAATCGCAGAACTGGGGTTTACAGAATGTTGGTTCATCCTTTGACTCATCTCATCACCCAAGTATACAAGGAACTCAGGGTGTCTCATCGCAATTGTTACTGCAACAGGGGATTTCTTCAACACACAACAATGGACAAAATAGAAATGGTCCTATTGGGAAACCAATGTACAACAATGGTGAAGAAAGTGGACATACTAATCTTATGGGTGGACCACAACTTAACTCTGTCAGTAGGAATATGCTTGCTGTTAAAGCTGAAAGATTTCCCGACGCAGACTATCAGAATACCAATTTCCCAGAGCAATTTGGACAGGATGATCTCATGAGTGCCTTCTTCAAACAGGTGAGTTCTAATTTGTTTACTTGAGCTGAGGGTCTTTCGGAAACAACCTCTCTACCTTCACGAGGTGGTGGTAAGGTTTGCGTACACTCTACCCTCCCCAGATCTCACTTTGTGAGATTTCACTGGGTATGTTTTAACAAATATAGTTTCTTAAATCAATTTTGTAGTTCATGAATACACTCTTGTTGCTAATTTGGATAATTTGCATGCGTGACAGCAAGGAAGTGTTGGACCAGTTGAAACTGAATTTGGCTTCGATGGATACACATTGGATAATCTTCCAGTTTAAGATGTGAACAAAACTTAGTTGATGTACCTGACAGTTTAAACATATAGTTTGAAGACGCCAGTGTACATAGTTGCTGTTACACCTGAAAATTGCCTATGAACCAAAGTCTCAGCTTTCTATTCAGCCATAGAACTTGGATTCTGGTCTAAAAAGGCGTAGCTGTCGGATGGGAAATATGGATATCAGATAGATCACAGAAGGGAAAAGAGTTAGCTGTCGGATGATACTAGTGCATAGTGTGCCAAAGGCAAACATGCAAAGTTTTTGCTGGTATTGGTAGGAGAATCACATTTCGTGGGTGCAGACATTAGGTGCAGGGATTTTCGTAACACAGGAAGGTCAAGTTCTAACATCAATAATGCAATCTTTTCCCTTTCACTTTCAGGATTGATGTTTTAATGTACATATTTAAGTTGAATTACTTATTAGGATAAGTCTGTCGGATTGCTATAGTTGTTCATTGTTTTGCTCCATTTCATGTTTATTTTTAGGTGTGCAGCTCAAACTCTGAGATGTATGTTGTGTATTAGCTAATTCTGTATAGGTCTCTATCGAAGTTGGGTTTTATACAAATATGGCCATCTTCATATTTTTCCTTCACTTACTATTAATATCTATCTACAATTAGAGAGACCCATATTAAGCTGGTAGGGCAAAATCCTAAACTTAAAAGTCGAATTCTGGTATAATACATCACAACAGTAAAGAGTCAAATGCAATTCCTTCAACAAGAAACTGACATACCCAAAGTGACTTAAGTTTTCTATTTCAGACAAACAAACCAAGTTTCATCTGAGTTGCATACAGACTCGGAACTGTTAGCACACTTAGCTTGTAGTAGGAGATTTAGAGAGGCAGAGAGAGATAGAGAGGATGATGATGAACAAACTGAGGTATTCTTATCTGCTAATTATACAGGTATTAATGTTAAAGTCAAATATTGTCTGGAATGAGAATTCCAGAGTAAGAAATAATAGTTACAAATCAAAACTTGCCGAAAAAACCTTGTCCCTGAATACACATTGACATAATCTGACAAACTGATTGAAAGATTGGTCACCAGCATTAAAACCTGGTAGCAGACGCTAAAGAATGAATCAATTGGCAGGTATGAAATGAAGAGAAAACGCCACAGCTCACTGCTATTGTCGCACCAACATAAAAACCACAACTGCTGCAAGAATGGAAGTAGTGACAGTGAATGAAGATATTCTAGATGAACTGCTTGTTGGGAGTACCTTTGGCAATGAGCACTCTTCTCCATTGAAGTATAATTTTGTTGGGAACCCATCACCAGCAGGAATGTTGATGTTTGGGATGTTCTTCTTTGTGAATGAGATTACTGATTGCTGTTTCCCAGGTACTCGGGGATCTTTCTCTGGATTAGCTCCGTCTGCTTCTGCTACTATATAGTTCAAGCCTGGAAGGCCCTGCATGATTATGGTATTATTAACCCCGTCTAACATAGTTCCGTTGAATGAATACACTGCATCAAAACCAGCCGCTGCTTTGTCCAATTCCACTGCAGTGAACCAATCAGCAAAAGCAGCGTCCTCCCAGTTGAATATGGTGATCCTGGCAGACCATCCGCCACTATAGTCTGTGAACAAATGCCAGTTGATGCTTACACCACAGTTATCTCCACATGGCAATGGGTTCGAAACTGGAAGATGATTAATATCAGCCCAGGCAAGGGACATCTTGGTTCTATTGTCAAATGGAACCAGAAGAGCCTGAGATGGGAGGAGAAGAGCTGGGGCTTTCGTGCTACATGTACGAGCGGTATTGGAAGGGCAACCACATGCGCATGTTGGACAAGGAATGATAGATTCATTGTAGAAAGCAGAGAACGATACGCAGCATCTGGAGCTAGCTCCTTTTGGTTGGGTGATGTTGCATACAACTTGCCAGCTAGCAAATACTGATGTAGCAGGTAACAATCCACTAGGATCAGGGACTTGGGTGGGGCTTACACGGACTGGAGGTCCACATTTATAATCTGGATTCAGTCTGCCTTCGATCTTCCAATTCTGTGGAGGAGTGAACGAGGAGCGATTAAGATCTGGAGGCATTTTAAAGACATTCATCTGGAATGCTGAAAGAGACTTGCTTGGGTCCATTGCAGGTGGCAAGATTGTCCCATTCCGACAACAAAAAGGTATCATTCCCAACTTTGTATCATTGGTCTTTTCCAGCGGCAGATCAATTAGTGTTGGCCTTCTCTGACAGTTCAACCCAGTAGAAAAGTCAAGGTTTTGATAAAAGTTTGCCTGTGGCCCAAAAACACACTCAGAAGTATCAACAACAGAGGGATATGCGCCTTTCATTTCCCAAATAAACTCATCGTTCATCCAGTCCCAACTTAGTTTCCAGTTATCAAGGCGGCCAAGGGGGTTATGGTTTGCGATGGTAACCTGTGCCCAGTAATTTGAATCATATGTTCTTAGGATATCATACATTATTGTAAGATCCCCATCTTGACGTGGACTAAATTTCTCACCCAATGTCAGATTTGTCTTGAAGTTTGAGTCTTTATTACAGCATACTTGCATAACACTCTTTCCTGAACAGTTATGCATAGGCAATTCAGATAAGCAAAAAGTGTAGTAAAGAAAAAGAAGAGACATACATAGGTTGGACAGACCACTAATTAGAATTTGGTTTCTTACATTACTACACGTGTATTACCTCCTAATAACAACGTATTCCATACTCCGACCAAATTACTAAGGCAGGTAGAATTTCCAAATAATTCAAGGGAGAAGCTTGAAATGTCAATGGTTAACCAAATTTCCAGGTAACAATTTAAAGAATTTAGCAAACTATCCATTAGGAATTCTAGATAAGAAGACAGTCAAATGACAGCAAATCTTTACGACGGATATACTTCCTTAGAGTTGTCAAGATTCAGACATAATGTTCCGTCCAAGTTGACATAGTAATGAACCAAATTCTCCAGAAAGTTATCGGTCTAATACCCGTCTTTATCATTCCCCAATAAATCTAATTTGAAAGTAAAATAGTACAGGACCCACGATTATTTGGCCAATTGAATGTTAATTTAACCTCCAGCATCATTCATCAAAAACAACAATGAATCAGCTTATGACCATGGACAACAGATCTAAACTAAAGCCATTTCCACTTTGCACCATGCACAAAAGAAAATACTCCATAACTTTGGCCTAAATTTGATAAGTAAAGCAGAAAAACAAAGTTGCATACGAATCAATCCAAATATATCATATCCTCTGCAAATTATTCAAACCACGTAATAGAGAATTCACATAACCAGTCCTACTAATTTTTGTTATAATATTAAGAGGTGCAGCAATGAACTTTAATCGAAGATCCGTACCTTGCATAGAGGGTTTAGGGCAAATAAACCCATCATTTTCCAAAGAGATATTCGAGGGCATAGGTACATTAGGAGACCCAACTCCAAACTGGGTACCCACAATTTTGATTTGAGCAGTCGTCTGTGTAGTATCTCCAGCCGTTTCAACAGCAGTCTTAAGATCGGCGGCCGGAAATCCAGCAAAAACAGTACCATTACCCACTAAAGCAGGAAATGATTCCCCATCAGCAAGCACAGCATTAGAAGCAGAAACCAAAATCTCATCATGTTGAAACCCAACAAAAACCCTCCATAACTTAAGTTCATCAAGCCCGTTGTTAGTTATACTGAGAATAGACTGAAACTTGTAGGGTTGACGAGCTTTTAAAGTGGGTTTGATTTTAGATCCGGAAGTAAACACATACTGCAAGAATACACCGTTACACTCATCGGCTGCCGGTGCCGGAGCTTCAGCCATCGGAGTTGTTTGTCCGGCGACTTGAAGTGCGGCGGTGATGATGAGGAGACAGAGAGAGAAAAATGTGGTGACTGCCATGTTGTTTGAATAATGTGGTTTTGGATTGAAAGAGTATAAATAAATTTAAATTTTATATGTCTGAAAATGTAGTAGTCGTGTGCGTGTGTATGTATATGTGAGAAGAAGGATGAAAACGCGGAGAGGGAAAAAGAAACGAAGACGAAAGGAGTGTAGACAGCTTAGATAAAGCTGTATTAATTTTCTTGTTTTTAGAAAAAGAGTAATTTTGCAAATTTGAAAAAAAAAAGGGTTTTTATTTTTATTCCATCTCAGTGATTTCACTTTGATGTCAAAAGATGTTTTTATTTATTTAAACTTTGTGCAAATAAATTAAAATGAAGAGAGTATGAAATTAGAAAATCATTTATGGTGATATCGAATATGTTTGACTATATTTTATTATTTGTTACAATTTTCATTTGAGTAATTTGGGAATGAATTAATTAATGTAATAATGGTAAGGTGGCGTCTGTGAATGGGGTAATCAATCTTTGTTTGTGGTATATTGGATTTGAAAATTGAAGAGTGAATGGTGAAATAGACGTGAAGTGGAGCCCAGTGTGTTACCGTTGAGAAGAGAACGTTGTTTGATTTTTTCTTTCTAAAAACCAAAGTTGGTATTTGGTAAGGCTGAAAGCGAAATGCTTTCTATGGGGGCTTTTGGTTAACTGCATTTTTTGAGAAAGGCCAGAAATACGTTGGAGTAGGGTGTCAAATAAGCGGGTTGAATTGAAATTAAAGATATTAAATTGAGTTGAATTCTAACATGTCCAAATTTACTTTGGGCTCAAATGAGTTTAAAAATAGGTTGGGTCTTGACCCGTCCAATTTGACCTCCTTAATCTCAATAATTTTAAGGAAAAATTACTTGGATGAGTTCTTTTTAATAAATAATTGCTGATTTTAGGATACTTTTTATTTATTATCATTTATAGCAATACATAGCAATACTATGTTAAATCTGCAATATGTATTAAAAATGAATTATGTATGCAATATATATGTATTATAACTGGGTTTTTTTAAAATATATTATGCTTGTTTGGTAAGAAATTGACACATTGTATTATAAGTGTATTAAAATGTGTGATAAATGTATTATCCATCAATAAAACTTGTATTATATGTGAATAATAAATTATTTTTCGTAATATGTATTAAAATTGTATTATAAATGTATTAAAAGCGATCAAGTGAAAAAAAATGTTATTGATAAAAATGGTAAGTATTTTTTTAATATAGTATATTTATGTAAGTTTCCATAATTTTAATATATTTTTATTTAAGTTTTATAACCATAATTTGAATTTCAACTAAAGAAGATTTTCAAATAGAAGTTACAAATGGATAGATAATTCTAAAAGATATAAAATAGATAGTAATATATACTTTAAACATAGGAATGTACATTACAACAATGCAAATAAAAAATCTTAAAACGAGTTGAAATTGTAGATTAAATTGGGCTCATTTGAGGTTTCTCTTAAAATGAGTTTGGACTTGAAGTTGAAATTGAACTCAATTTAAATTTTTTTGAGCCCAACTCTTCAAATTATGGATGGGTTGGACGGGTTTGCCTACAATTGGGTTTAATTTTGACACTTCTACGTTGGAGTGTTAAATTGTCAGTTGAAATCAAAATAAAATATTTAGATACATATTTATTTTATTAGAGTTATTTTGATTAATTTCTGAAACTAAATTAAATTAAATGAATTCATTATTTTAAATTTTAAATCCTTTCTTATATTAATGATGAAAAATATATTTTAAAATATTGATAAAAATATTTACAATTTTAACTTTAAAAAGTAAAATGAAACAAGTAAAAGGAAAGATATGGAGTACTACTTTCAAATACCACTAAACTCGTTGGGTTTTTCCCCTCAGGTACCTCAACTACGTCATTTTCCTATTGAATTCTTGAATCACCCATAATTTGTTCTTTTTAAACATTGTTGGCTGATGTGGCACAAAATGTGATCTCACGTCGCTTGAGCGCGTAAAGACGTTTTGAAGGTGCTGATGTGGATCCTTGAACCACCCACCAACGTTCTTCTTCCCCTTATAACCCTAATTTCTCCCCCTTTTCTCTTATTTCTCCTCCTCTTTTTCCCTATTCATCATTAAGTTGGAGCTTCTCATCAGAATATATCTCTTCTTCATTGATTTCTTCTTAATCATCAAGTTCCAATGTCGAAGTTATCTTGTTCATCGATTTCTTCTTCTTCAACAATAAAAATGACATAGAAATTAGGGAATGAACTTACCTCACAAGACTAAACTCGAAAATAGTGATTGAACTCCAAAATCTTTTGCAATCTTCGACGATACCTTCAACAAACCACTCAAAATCACTTCAAAATCTGAGAATTTTAGTTGTAAATAGCATAAATGTCATTGAAAGAAGACCATTTTTAGGGTTTTCTCCTCAAGAACCAAGGCACTTTGGGTCAGAAGTGTTTTGGGGGGAAATGAAGGGGCTTTAGGTTTTTAGGTTTGGGAAATAAATATGTGGCGCTGACGTGTAAATGGATTGAAGTTTGATTGGTTGCAATTTCCACGTGGGAGAGGTGGATCTCACGCGCACAATCAACAAAAAATATCTATTGAAGTTTTTTGCCACATCAGCCAACAATGTGTAAAAGGAACAAATTATGGGTGGTTCAATGATTCAATAGAAAAATGGCGTAATTGAGGTACCTGAAGGGAAAAACCCAACAAGTTTAGGAATTTGTTTATGTATTCAACCTATGCATTTGCTCTCTCATCATCTTTTTAGTTATAGCGGTAGCATGTTATGTCTGGATGTTACTATTTATCTGTATCGATTATTTCTATTTAATTAAATAATTAATTTTAAAAATTAAGAAATTAAAGTAAAATACATATTATTTAATCATAGTTAAGTGTTAAAAAATGAAGGCTTATGTCTTGCCTTTCATAAATTTGGTATAAATATTTGATGATGCAAGTGAATTTTTACCTAATTTCAAAATATCCATTTTAATTTTTAACTCCATATTTTATTTTATTTTTCTTCAAATTTCAATATAACGCATGTTCGATTGCAAGGTTCCTTTCTCTTGTATCTAATCTCTTCTTTAACTATTTGTCGTCTTATTCTATCAAACAGATATGCAGAACTTTTTAAATCAATTTTGAATTAAGTTGTAGACTCAAAGCATAATAAGACAACATATTTAGAATGTTTTGAAGGGAAATAACTATACAATTTGTGTCATTTCATAAATCGAAGAAAAGTAGAAAGCCTTGATTAATTTTGTTGTTCAAATATTTTGTTAGACTTGGTCCCAATAAAAGCTGATTGACACATTATGGTAAGGAGGAAAAAGAGAGGTTTTGTTTGATATTTGTGGACTTTATTTTGGGGTGGTGGGGTACCACGTCTTCTTTCTCATGCTTCCTAACATTGCTCCCTTGATTATGCCAAGGCCAATACAAATATTCTTTTCATGTTATAAATAATAACAAAGTATTATTTCCTCCGTCTAAATTTATGTGACATATTTTATTTTTTTAGAGTCAAACAGTTTAAGTTTGATTGAGAATTTACTCAAGAATTATTTATTTTTTAAAATGAAATTTATATATTTATAAACTACGTAAAAACTATTATAAGTCATAATAATTGACAATCTAAAATATTTAAAAGATATGAAAAAAATTACGATTTAAAATAGATTTGTTTGAATCTCAAAATTTGAAATGTGTCACATAGCACGAAGGGAATAATATAATAAAAAGATACAGCCAAAGAAGTTGGGTTGGAGGAGGAAGGAGATTTTTATTTTCCTTCAAACTGATATATAAATGAATTGAATTGACTATCAATTAGTAGAATAACATAAGCTATTGAGCTACTGCAAAATGCTTGCTTGATTGCAAGCTTATTCAATAAATTGTATAATGAACACTTATAATACGGTGTATTTATATTAATTTCCCTTGAATGTTCATTAATAGATAATATATCTCGCTAAAATCTTACTAGAAATTTGGAAATTTGTATTTTTGTAGGTATAATTTTTGAAATTTAACGTTGTGTTATGGACATGTATTTTGTTTGGATGTGTATTTTAAAATTGAAGTTTTGCGAGTGAAAATGAACTTTCTCCCCAAAACAAACCCATACTAATTTTTGGGAGTTTTGAAAATATTTTGAACTTAAAGTTTGAAATCTAATCAAATTTTATAACAAACAGATATTTGAAAACAATTTTTTAAAATTTAATTCGAAATCTTTGATCAAGATTAGATAAATTCATGATATATAAAAAATTATTACGTGCAATTACTGAAAATAATTTTACTGTAAATTAGAGAGCCAAACTCCACTAGTGTCCATCTTATACATCTTCATCTTTCATTTTGTTTCATCCTCTCGAATCTTTCTTGAGAAAATTATTTATGCCTCAAGCATCAAGAGTTCAAGGCTAGATTAATTTCTTAAATTAATTACATATGAAATCATAGATTATAAATAAAATAAATCATATTACCCTTAATTATCAGGATATAAACACCCTATATTGTCATCATATAATAATTTACGTTTTCTAATACATATTTTTTTTCAGACAAAAAATATCCGAGTTCGACCTTCACAAAGACATACTTCACACAAAAATGTGCGATTTTTCAACTTCAATTGCCTACGTCTAATGTTGTGGCCAAAGCGATAAATTTGTAAGAAAATTTTAATATCAAATATAAACTAATCAAAGAAAAATTTACATAAATACACAACTTAAGATATTATAATTTCTAAAATTTCTTACTATTTATAAAAATTACAAAACCCTTATCAGATACATCCCTATCTCCTCTGGATACATCTCTCCCCTCTCGGATACGTCCCTATCCCCTCTTGGATACATCCCTCCCATTGAGTAATGTATCATTTACAATGTATCGGACAACTAAGAAATGTATTCGAGAGCAATGAAAGATTCAAAAATTTGATAATTGGAGAAAATTCCGAAGTAGAATGTAATTAACTCCCGAATGTACGAAATTTATATAAGTTTCCCTAAATTAAAGGACGGTCTTAAAAAAAGATATTTGTACACTTGGACCTTCTGCGTTATCAATTTGGGCTAGTGTATTGGGCTTTGAGGCCTGCAGTGAGGCCCTTCTTCTCAGTAATTCTAAAAAATTTGACACTTTCCTTATCCTTATCCGATCTAGTAAATGACATACTTAACTAGGTATAAGTTAATCAAAGCTGCTAATCAGTATTACTTCAAAGTTATTTTTTCATTCCCTTTTGCATCAAGTTTTCATCTATTCACTAAATCATTTCCTACATAATCAAAATATGAATATTAAAGTAAACAAGACATACTTAAATACATGTACTTCTTATTTAGTCACTGCATTATATAGTAATATTTTTATCTCTTAGTGATCTCCAAAAATCACTATTTTTATGAATATGAGATTCACATAAAAGAAGTGTAACACTGTTATACATGAATATACACCGCTACATATGGTGATATACATAGTTATATATGTGTTGCCTATTACAATTTACAAGTTTCAGTGAGTGTGTGTGTGTGTGTGTGTGTTAGCTCTATGGGCTCGAGCCCAGATCCAGAGGAGGTGGCTGAACTCGCCGCAGAGTTCAGGAGTGACACCTATATACAACACCCAAAGAATATTTTTATTTTTAATTTTTCTAAGTTTGGGCTCAACAAGTGAAGCCTTCAAAAAATTGGAGTCATTGGATCAAAAGATGATGAATGATTGAGATTGAATTTGAACCATATATAGTTAATTGGACCGAGTTGAAAGTTGATTTCAACTCGGTCTATCAGAATTGGGCCATATTCTCCTTTTTCTTTTTAACGAATACATATAAAAACAAAAACTAAAAGAAAAAACTTAAATAAGAGAAATTATTTTATTAACAAAAAAGGGGGAGGGATAAACTAAAAATTGCACAAAATAAGCAAAGATATATATTTTGTAGGAGTAATTAAATACATCAAAGATTAAGTGTTCATAATAATAGTTGTATATGTGTTGTATGTAGCCTTGTGCTACTTGTGTGCTAAATGACTCAACTTTACATGTTTTCATATGTATTGCTACTTACTATGTGCTCAGCTTATCAATTTATGACTTGTTAGTAGGCACAATCTTTTAAGTTTATTGGTGTTACATTTTATATTCAGTTTAGAAAATAGCTATAATTTTTTTTTAAAAAAAATAGTGTGAATTTAATTATTATGATACTCAGTATACATTAGTTTACGATTCACTCTTTGGGTAGGTTTAAGTCGAATGTCAATCATGTCTCACCTCAATTTTGGGCATGACAAGTTGGCAACGTACAATACAATTCAATTTATTGTGTGTTAGGGTCTTAGAGAATCATGAGTCGTGATGTAGAGTCCTATTATTTATGAATATGTAGTGTACCATATTTATAATTTAGAGGCGGCTACGGAACATATTAAGACAACTTCACCTTGTTGACTCTTGTATAATGTGTTAGAACTTAAAAGTAAGAATCTTACTGCTTTCACTATTGGTTCTGCGAGTGATTGTAAGAATCTTATAGTTTGTATCAAATTGAGCAATGATGAAAATTAGAGCCGTCAAAATGGGCTTAAGTCAATGGGGTCGGCTTAACCCAACCCGTTATTGGGGTAGGGTTGGGATAAGATTTTTGAACTCATTTAAAACTAGGGCTTATAAGCCCAAATCATATAAGTCCTTGGCCCTTGAGGCTGGATAAGGGCCGGACTGGGGTCTACCCATGGGCCAAAACTATTTATTTAAGGGTAACTTACAACAATCTCACTAGTATATGAGTTAATTGCTTAAATACATGTTATATTGTAATATTACGAATCTTACCAAATTTTGGTACGTCTAGATACATGTATCTCGGGATACATGGACTCAAAATTAAGTTAATTTGTTCTAGATATACTCTATACAAGTAGATTTGCATGTATCTGACAAATCTCGCACCCTCACATCCTTCACATCTCGCTCGCCACTCTCTTATCTCGCTCGCGTATTTGGGATGCATCACTCCAGATTCATGTATCTCGCGTAGCTAGTATCCTAGATACATGCTAATCACACTAGATCTTTTGCTAGCGTTATTGAAACAACACTATTGTTTGTCATATTTGATTTGAATTTTTTTTCATTTTATTGATGTTATAGAATTTTAAGTTTGATTTTTTTTTTAAGGCTAGCCCGCCCCAACCCTCGGCTCTTCTAGGATTGGTTGGATTGAGCATTTTCAGGCCCTTCCAAATGAAGGGCCAATCCACCCTAGCTCATCAAAAAAATTTGGCCGCGAGGCTTGATCCGGGTGGGGCTGAGCCAGCCCTTTATGACAACTCTAATGAAAATATAACTCTAAATTAGCATAAATTTAAAACAAAATTATGATAAATTAGGTATTTAGGTTTTTGAAAATAATATTTCCTTGAAGTATTTATTAACAAGAGGATTGTAAAAGAGTTTCACATCAGTTATTTAAAGGATGTGTGACCTCTTTAAGATGACATGGACACTTTTTATTTTTAAAATTAATTTTTTGGTTAAATTAAACTCAAAATTCACCACAAAAATTATATGATTCTATATTGATACTGTAATATTATATATATCTATGTGAGGTATTTGAACTGTACAAGAAAATTGTTCACTACTGGAATAAATAAAAACGCAATTGCTTTTTAACACCAAAAAAATCAACTGTTTGGCTATTCAAATACTACTTAATAAGTTGGAAAATTAGAAGCGTCCATACAGGAGTGTTGAAAAGAGTGGGTCTATTTTGACGTAGTCTTTAATTTTTGTCCTTAAATCTAATGATCTTTAATTCATGTTTTAAGCATTTGAACTTTTTAAGTAAAAAATAAGTGGTAAAAAATACCATTGACACCAAAATAATAAATAATTTTTCGCTCGACATAAATTTATATTTTCATATTATAATATATCACACATTTTATCATATTGTATAACTTTATTCCTACTGAACCTATGTCGAGTGAGACAAAAGTTCTATTCACAAATTATATCGTAAAAAGCATAACAAATTATGTCATATTATATAACTTAATTCCCACAAAACTTATGTTATGTGAGATAAATGTTTAATTTCAAAACCCACTTATTATATCGTAAAAGACATAACTTTTTTTTTCTTTTATATAACACAACCAAACATGATTAATTAATTAGTAGTATAAAATAACATGTGCTGATTGTATACAACAAGGTGTGCTGATAGTGAAAAATATTAAGATATGTCTTAAGTAACGGTAGCTTCATCCATTATTGACGATGAGGACGTGTAACATGATACAATTAATGAGTCAAATATAATGAAACTCCACTTCTCAACAAATTAAATACTGTTTTTTCTTTCTGATTGTGATTTGTGACCTAACCATACATTATAATAGCGTCACATATCATTGGTACCTTCATCACTTAAATTTTCTATAACTATTAAATAATGGATTTTATGTTGGTAAACGCATAGGACCGTTGTACTTGTATATATCTACAACGTCTCTTTTGTGGACACACACATTCATCATTTTTTTGTTTTAATTTATTTATCTGATTTTAATTTGATACAATTTTTTTATGAAAGTAAATACTCCCTCTGTCCCAATTTATGTGACTTACTTTCTTTTTTAGTAAGTCCAAAAAAGAATTACACCTTTCTATATTAAGTAACAATTTAACTTTTAAATGTCCATTTTACCCTTAATAAAATAATTTATAGCCATACAAATTTCTAACATCAACTTTAGATCACAAGTTTTAAGAGTTTTTCTTTCTTTCTTAAACTTCGTGCCGAGTCAAACTACCTCAAATTAAATGGGACGGAGGGAGTAAGACTTTTTAATTTTAATGGTATTAAACTAAACATACTTAGAATGTACCCAAAAATTTGTCATTAAAAAGAAAAATAAGAAAAACAAATTAAAATTGGAGAAATATGAATTTACTTGCATCTATTGCAAAATATTGCACTTGTCCAGGTTAACTATATATCTCCATTTATTTAGGTCACTATCTCAGCAATTGGATGTTTCTTGTGACTCTGAACGAATGGGGTTTAGGATAGGTTTATCTTGTGAACTGGGTCAGCTTTAATGGTAGGTAGGTTAAGATTATTTAAGTTGGTGTTTGATCGCAAAATTTAAATATTTTTGGTAAGTTATTTTTTCTTGAAATTTTGAGTTAAGTTTTATCATGCGTTTGATCATAGATTTTGGGAGAAATATTTGACTTAAAAAAAAAAGATGATTGATATCCATAAGTTCTAAAAATTATTAAAAATTTATAAGTTCATATTATCATTTTATAATGAAAATGTTCCATGAAAAGCTACGATAACGAACATAATTGGTATGAATTTGGAAAAAGAGAAAGAAAATAAAAGAAAAACACCATTGATTGTATATGAAAAACTACTACTACTATTACTACTTGTAATTGAGAGTGACTTCTCCACTTCGGAAAGCAAGCTCAAATACAAAATATATAACATATGTATATAATAGTATAAATTTTATACGACAATCTAGGAATGAAATACTAATTTCCAAGTTTTTCCCAAGTCATTCCCAATATATTTATAACCAAATGGGCCTAAATTGGGTGAAATAAAAATCCAGTGAGTGCAATGTATGAGATTAAAGCTAAGGTAGAGACAGATAAGGATAAACATAATTTTTTTAAAAGAGTACATGGTTAAATCTGATTTTTTCCCTAGAAAAAATACTTTACAATTTAGGGTTGCGTATCAATTGGTTCAATTCAATTTTAAAGTTTATTGATTCCATTTATTGATTATCGATTTGTACACACGCTAAGCTATTATAGAATCATTAAAGTATCGATTATCAATTGTTATTGATTTAACCACTGAAATTTTATTCACACAAAAGGAAATCATTGAATATTACTAAGAAATAAGATGACAAACTAAATAACCAGGTATCACAAATAAAAATAAAAGAAGGAAACTAAGTCTTCTAACTTTATAGTAATACCAAATGACATAAACATGAGAGTATTATTGATCAGTTATTGTTATAATTAGTTGCTCTTCTCCATGACTAAATAGCTATGAATTAACAAAAACCCAATCAGACAAAAAGACAAATGTGTGTTTGTCCAATAATATTTTAGTGGCTCCACCTTTTGAATTGTTCATTTATTTTTTCCAATTCGTCCTTATAAATAAGCCATTTGAAGAAAAAAATAAAATTATATTGAGAAGATTGATGTGTAACATCGGGATTGAGGAATTAAAATTTTAGAAGAAAGCTGCATGATTGCATGCCACTTTAATTTGTTGTGCAAATCTAATAAAGTGAGTGTGAGGAACTAAAATAAGTGGACTTTGTGATCTTTTTTTCACCTGAATCAAGGAACTACAAAAGGATCCAATGCAAAAATATGTCAAGTTTACTTTGATTTTCTTTGCCGTATTTGTGTAGTCTTCTTTTAAGTCTTGAATAATATTTCTTCCTTTGTGCTAGTTTTTGGGACATGAAGACATAGAATTTGGCCCAACACCTAATTTATATTTTTGATATAAAACTGAGACATTATTGATCATACTTTATGTCGTCTGTACTGTGTGCTTGGGATTTATGTCAATTCATTTTGATTGAGTCACATTATTTGAGCCCAAAAAGCTTTAAGAAAAAGAAAGTGAAATGAGAAGGGAAATTAAAGCATAAGAGAGGAGACAAGTCGAGAGAAGGTTTAATTAGACCTCCAATTTCTTAGAGCATTAGAAAATAGACAAGTGATAATAATTGAAGACAGACATTTGATGTTTGTCCACAGCCTGGAAAGTTTCATAGTGCCTCCACTCATCTCTTATTTCCCTTTATTTTTTCGTCTAAACTTCTTCTCCCTTCTTTTTTCTGGTTAGACAGTTTTTTATTCTTTCCTTTTTGCCCTTAATTTAATGTTGAACCAATAACACCTTGTTTGGATGGTTGTTACTCGTTTATTGTATTACATATTGTTAGTTTAATTATAATGTTAGTTTTGATTGTTACTTCAATTCTACTGTATTGTATCGTTTAAATTCTATTGTATTGTATCGTTTAAAATCATTGTTAGGTAACGACGAAAATTAAATACATATTTCATGTAGCGATCAATTTGGTGTGATTGCATTGTTACCTTAATATATTTTTTCATTTTGTCTTTATTTATTATTTACTAATAATCATATTTCATCTTTTATCCTACCTTTTTATAGTAGCTTTACCCCATACCTTACTTTTCTTATAGGTTTATTATTCAAATTATGGATATGTGATATTCTGTAACGATGGAGAACAATACAATCTATCCAAACACTATATTTATTAAAACAATACGGTACGATGCAATACAACATAATACAATACAATATTATTAGGAGCCTATCTAGAGGGAGTTGGTGCCATGGGTTCACGTGAACTCATGCTCCCTTTCTAGATCATATATAGTAGTGTTATATATTTTTTAAAATATTTAAATATAGATGTGTGAACCACGTTCAAAGTATCATATAATAGTACGATGATGATTGGATGTACATCTCTAAGTGAGGATAAATATTTAAATCTTATATCTATCTTGTCTTTTTAAGTAACACATCTCCAAGTGGTTATCGGTTACACTTTTAGCGTTAATTTCAACTAATATTTCTTTTTTTTTTCCTTTAATCTTTCAAAAATTTCAAGTGCGTTACATTGAAAATTCCTAAAAAATTTAGCACCGTAATTTTTTATATAATTAAATCAAATGTGTTTATTAAAATTTAAAACTAGTAGTATTATATATTTTGGACCTAATTTTTTTAAAATTTAACAATTCATATTAAGAACCTAAAAGTCAAACCCATCAAATTTATATTTAAAATGCATTTTTTCATAATCGTGCATCCATCTTGCCGAAATTCTGGATACACCTCTGAATATGATACATTATGAAACAATACGTAACAACCATCCAAACAAAGTGTTTCTTTTTCTTTTTTCCCTCCCTAGAAGCTCCCACCCCTTTTGCTCCCTTGGTGACTCGAACTCACAACCTTCGGGTTGGAAGTGAGGAGTGCTTACCATCCGAGCAACTTTCTCTCGTCACCATCCAAACAAAGTGTAAATAGTTTAGGCCTTAGGAATTATCCAAAAGGCTAAAACAAAGGGTTGATAGCTAATACAAAACGATAAATGATCGTTCGGTTCACATACTATAAGTATGCGAGGATGAAGGATCATTTTTGTGCATTTTACAATTGCGATTTATATATATGATCGAGATCATTTTTAAATTGACACGTGATATTATTTATTGTTGATTAATTCTTAGAAATTGCACGAGTCAATTTATCACTAACAATTACGTTGACCTACAAATATTTTTGTAACACCTATAGAAACCACAAAAGAAAACTTCACAAGAAAAAAATTCATAAGAGAAGGATTGAGATGCAGCCTCCTTATTGGTGCTAAGGTTACACAAAAAGGGCCATATATTTTATTTGTTATTGTGTCATATTCAGTTTTGCAGCCTCTTATAAAAAGAAGATATATAATGCTTGATTTGGCCTTTATAGTTTATTATTTATAAATAATGTAAAACGGATTGATATAGACATACCCTTCAGTGTGTATTATTATTACTTGTATAGTTGTTCAAAAGCAAAAATGATTTTTTTGTTGTTAGTTGTAAAGTTGGTTATAGTGTAATAAGCCAATTAATCATCACGTGAAAAACTTCATTCAACAAAATAATTAATATATTCTTTTCATATATCTGTCCAAAGATTTGGAATAATCCAACTTATTCCATTAACCCCTCAATTGCATTAATTTTGAAGCCTTTTATTTTATTTTTGATTTAAAAGATTCCAAAGAAAAAGAGTTATAAGAAGTCCACCAAATTGAAACTAATTAAATTGACACATATGCAATCATGAAGGGACCTCGTAGAATCTTGGGTCCAAATTGTACTCATTATAGTTGTAAACCTAACTATTATGTATGATCGAAGTGTAATGTTGGACCATGATGGTCAAGATAAAATAAATACATTATTTAGTAATTAAATTACCGTGAATCTAGTGTATGTTTAGAATTCGAATGTATAATCACAATTTCCTCAGATGTACGATAATTAACATGTACATATAACTCATACCTGAATACAATGAATCAAAAGAGTTTCTACAATTATTTTCTCGACAAATACATTCGTTATATGATTCGTTTCTCGAGGTCAGAATATAAGACCTTGGCGATACGACAATAGAATTAACTTGGACACAATCTCTTCTATTTGAATTACTTTCTCGTGTGATAGATGATCATCAATAATTTTAGTTAGTGGTGGTCTACGTCATTCCCTCATTTGAGTAAAATCCAGTTTTGATTGATATTCTGCTTTGGTTCTTTTGTGAACAGATTCCTCAATTGCCACTCCATTTTCTTAAAGTTCACTCTTTATTGCTTCTTTTGCTGAGCCTCTCATGATTCACTTTCTAACTTTGCACTCACATCGTCAAATGTCCTTTTGGACAATCCACTCTCCAATTACCTTTATTTCAAATTTTAGCAATACAATTCTTTACTAACACAAATGTACTAGTAATAACTTACATACTAAGCAAAATCCAGAAATTTAGATATAATGTATCTACACCCTCCTAAGATTTTATGGTTGCAATTTTCATCTACATATGATCAAATTGAGTTGTAAAAGACATTTCAATATATCCCGAACTAGCTAGGATTATTATGGAATATGACATGACTCCTCATTATCTGTATTTCCAATATAGACTTGACTTTGTACAATTTTTTTTTAAAAAAATGATTACTTCTAAAATTTGTCGTCATATGTCAAAATATTTATAGTTACTTGTGTGCTGATGAGAGAGTTAGTAGCCTAGTAGGTATTCTGTGAAATTAGTTGATTTATACGTTCACAAGATATCCACGCCTTCCATTAGCACTATATCGCGTGACACTTTGTCCGCCAAAGACTGGACCGCTGAAAACTCGATTCATCTAGTTTTTTTCCCCTTGTATCAAAATTTAAACTTGAGAGTCCTTATATTTCCCAAACTACTTCATTAATCACAAACTCCACCGTTGCGTGTTATAACTAGCTCGAACACTACCACCACAATTATAATTTTTTTTTTGTATGACCTACCCCATTATCCGTGGGAGAATCAAAATTATATGGACAAGAATACCCTTGGTTGCGCGTTCGGTGTAAGAGTAAGAAAGTAAAACGTGTCGGTGGTCTATCTTTTTGAACATGAAGGCTCCTCACTTCACTTTAATTTTTTACACCTTACTCCACTCCATTCTACTATATTTATATTTTATTTAACACCTTTCTTAATGCCTCTTAAAAGATTAGAGCATTTTCTATAGCTTCATTTACAAGTGAACCCTCTCCTTTCCCCTTTCCACCAACACTATTGTCTCAGCTCACTCTTCTCTAAGCCAATTTGATCAAAATCTTAAGAAAATGGGAGTGAAGTTAGCTTTTTCGATCATTATAGTAACTATGATGATAACGGGTATGGGAAATGAGGGTACTTTGGTAAATGCCAATGGAACGACTTGGGCAGGTTCAAAGTATCAGATTGAATGTACAATGTGTGCCGCATGTGACAACCCTTGCGCCACGCCATCTCCGCCGCCACCTCAGCCGCCGTCGCCTCCACCGCCTTCTACCTCTTATAATTGTCCTCCCCCACCTTCTCCCCCTAGTTCCGGGGGAAATTACTACTACTACTCTCCACCGCCACCACCGCCCTCTTCCTCGGGCGGTGGCGGCGGTAATTACTACTATTCACCACCTCCACCTTACCAAAATTACCCTTCTGGACCTACTCCTCCACCTCCAAATCCAATTGTTCCGTATTTCCCCTTCTACTTTTATAATCCTCCACCGCCTTCACAATCTGCTGCTTTTAAGTTCACTGTTTTTTCACCCAAATCTTCTATTTTCGTTACTGTGTTCATTGCCTTGTTGACTTTCCATTGAAATTAATGGGGGAAAATGTGAAATTAAATAAAGTGTCGGAATCACACAGATCTACAAATGAGAGCACAGATTTTGAAGAAAAATGGAAAGCTGAAGTGTTCTCTCATCTTCTGGGTAATCTGTAAAATTCTTGACCATTCTTCTTATGCTCTGTAATTGTTTAGCTTTTTTTTGCTTAACTTTAATTCATATTCGTATAGAATGTAACAAAACTTTAGTCAATTTTGTAACAATTATAAAGTCAACTTCTCATTCATATTTTTTCTATAATTTCACTGCAATTTAATTATTTTTTCCTCTTCATCAACCAACACTTAATTAGTCAATCTTCTAATGCATAACTCATATACTATAGAATTGATTTGTTTTAATTTTACCTCGAAATTTAAGATTTTTTTTTTTTTGAACTAAGGGTGTGTAGTAGTATATTTCATTTTAAGAAAGACTGAAAAATGTACTTGTCTCTTTCCGTTTTAAAACTATTCTAAATGAATGTTACCTTTCATTATTTGACACTATTTAATATCATTTCCATTTTTAATTTTATTAGGTTCCATTAAAAATGATTTTAATAAAGACAATAATTATAATAAAGTATTTCTTTATTTTTTAAGATCTAGTCAAATAAATTGAGAGAGTTATAATAAATTAAAACGAAGGTAGTATTTTGATTTTCATGTACCACCTAAGAAGAAAATAAGTGTTCCGGCCCGTTGCCATTAAGGTAACAACCACCAAATTGACAAGGGTTTTATTGACAGTTGAAATTAAATAAAGGAAGAAATTATAATGTTTAATAAGTATTTTGATAAAGAAAAATTTAAAAAGTATCTAAAAAAATTTAATTAAGAAAAAATGATTCTTGTTGTTTGAATATAGTTATTTTAAGCTATTTTCTCCGTTCATATAAATAATTATTTAGGAAAGCATGAAACGTCGTTTAATGAGATACGAGAACAAATCTTTCCACATGGCCACGTTGATTTTGCAAAGAAAACGAAGATTCTGGAAAGCTACAACATGTTTATACACGTTCCTCTCTGCTACTTGTCCATATCGACATGCTTTTATACGTTCTCTATTTATATGATACATTTTCTTTTTCTGGTAAATTTAAATTAATAAGAGCTTCGTTTACCTCATTTAACATGTAGTATGTTTAGCATGATTCTGTTAAATCACATTATAAAAAAATAGTTCAAGTTAAATAAGTATAACATCATATATATATATATCAGTTTATTTATCAATTTTATACAAAAATTATTCTGATGGTAAGCACCCGAATTCCTAAGAAGGGTAAGAAAACCAGGCAGTAGCATAAGGTGATCAACCAAACAAACAAATAAAAAAGACAAACTTTTTTAGCCCAAATAATAGAGCATATAATATATATTATTATAGTTGAATAAAATGTTATGTTGAATGAGGTAATAAGATGAGCCGCCTTCCTTAAAGATAGAGTGAGCAGAAAATGTCAGAAGAAGAAGTTGCTATTAATTTCTATCTACTTGCACGATGCTAAGGCTGGATCACCTTTTTTTGTGTTTCACGTTCCAAATTTACAGTCCACGTTATCTATTCCAAGTACTCATCGGTTCACATTTACTTGTCCTTCATTATTTCATTTTTTTTAATTAGTTTCAATTAGTCACTTAATACTCCAACTCATTCTTGCTTTATCTCATAGATATTCAATATTGACGGACACATAAAATTTAAAGATATTTAAATGATCATTTGTAAGTTGTAGTATTCAATTGACACAATGAAGATAACTTGAAATATCTAGAGGTGTATATTTAAAGTTGAAGTGTTTACTTGTGTGATCAAATTTAAGTTATAAACAATTAAAAATGACTTTACCTCACCTAATAATCTTAACGTTATTTATAAGAACCCCACGAAATAAATAGTGTATGAAATAGTTTTTAATTAAATGTGTGTGAGTTTGAGTATGTGGGAAAAGGGGTTAATAATTGAGGGACAAGGACGAAATAAATAAAGGCATGGATGGTTGATGAGCTGGATGCCATGTTTATTGCGGTCCCCAAAAAATCATTACTTTGTACAAAAGGGCTTCACAACTCACAAGGATACCCTATGGGTTCCTTAATCCTTATTCCCCCAATGCCAACTCTAATAAAATTTCGGTTTTAGAGTTGGATTAATTTAAATTGAAAAATTTCAAACTAATGATAGAGTGCTTTTTATCAAATGGGACGTCATATCTTGAATATGAAATCAAAGTTTCTAATTAAGAAGAGGAAAGTATTGAAAACACGTCTAAATTCGACGCGAATTATTAGTTGCATCTTCAAACTATTGACAATCTTAAAAATATTCTTTTACTTGACTAACTGAATTTAAATACACTGTCGATCTTGCAGCATGAGTGAAATACACCCCTGAATTCTCGTCATGTTCAGGGGTGTTTTCAACAGTTTTCTAGTCTTTTTACTAAGAGCCTCATGCTCCTACAAGAGTTTGATACCATTTTTTATGTCATGTGGCAGATCGGTGATGTATCTAAGTTTAGTTAGTGAAGTAGATAAATATTTTTAAGATTATCAATAATTTAGAGAAGAAACCAATAATTTACACCAAATTTAAAAGTGATGAAAGAGTATACCACTAGTTATGGTAGTCGATTTTTTCTTCTCCTCTTATGCCAAACCCGTCTTGTCTCTTGTCCTTTCCTGTATTCATGTCTTCTCTTAGATGATAAAATAATTAGATATCACCAGCCAAGTGTTAGATTCTAATCTCTTTAAAAAGAAGATGAAAACTACTACTCCATCATTTCAGTTTGTTGTGTATCCACCGGTCATACAACAAAATAAAAAATGTGAAACTATTTATATTCTTATGTCGATCGTGATTCTCTATCCTCTAAATTAGTCTAGCTAAGCTCAATACCTTTTTTGGAATTTCCTGACGTTTTGTCAAGACATAAATTTTGGTACCAATTAAATTCACTAAGACTTAGGATAAAATATCAAAATGGGGTAGGTGACTATTAATTGAGAAAATTTTACAAATGGCCATTTTTTTAATTTTTATAATTGAGAAGTAGTTATTATCATGAAGAATTAACTTTTACGGATAAAATTCCAAAATAATTGATGTTAGGCATATTTATATATCTTTATGCATTACTTTACTAGCATTTCTGTTGGGTTTAGAGCCTTTTACCCTTTCTATGTGGCAAATGCATGGACTAGGGGGTTTCGGAGTGAGATTCAGTGGATGTGTATCGTACGAGAAATATGGATCACTTTACTTGACATATCATTGCATTGCACATTATTTCCATTTGTAAAGTTGTGATCGTCTTTATGAGAACTTTGATTGACGTACTTGATACTTGACCGTGATTGATCTGTACTTGTTGATATGTTATTATTAAACTATGTGTTCCGCGATTTCTAGAATGTTAGGTTGGTTGATTTCTGTGCAGGTTGTATTCTCCATGTCTTTACTTATTGTTTAGTGGTTTTCTTGCTGAGTATGAGCGCAAATCTGTGTGATTCTTCTTCTTCTCTACTTTGTTCGAGCCTTTTCTGTGGATACTTGAGAGATAGTTGCTTGTCATCTAAGCGGACCCTCTTGTTTCTTTATTATGATCTTGTTCAACTCTAGAAACAAAGACATTTGAGACTTGTAATTTCTTTCAATTCAGTTGTAATACATTAGAGGTTTGTATACATGACAACCAGGTTTTTGGGGTATTTATGAGTTTGACTAAGTTATCTGCATTTATAGTTTGATATTTTCCTTTCTGCATTTCTATCGTTATGTTTTAGGTTTTTGACTGAATTTTCTTGGTGGGATAAGACATGTCATGCCTCGAGTCTACCCTTGACGCGACTGGCACTCGAGAATCATTGCTAGCCTCAAGCGACCCCTTGTCCTGACTCAACTCTTAGAGGAAGACTTACTCATATATAAGATAAACTCAAAGTAAAGTTTTAACTCAAATGTCTCAAATACTTAAATTAGAATATTTAGAAATAAACATTCAACTGGCCAAAGAGGCAACTCAAGTCTTAAACATTAACAATATAAATGAAAAGACTCCTCAACTACTACTGTTTATCTATGAAGCCTCTACTAACTGAGATGAACGTCGAGACAAGACCCACAACATTCTAATTAAATAAAACTGAAAAGTAACTCAATTTGAAACCCTCCAGAAAGAAAGGAGGCTCACTAACTCTAGCTCGAACGCGACTGGATCAACGGAGCGTCGGTTGATGATCCTGATTACCTATATCTGCATCATGAAAGATGCAGGCAAAATGACGTCAGTACATGAAATGTACGAGCATGCAAGGGGAACTCTAAAGTATAGATATATAAGCTTGAACTGGAAGGAAAAGAACATACTTACGTCATCTCAACTCAACTTAACCTCAACTCAATACGATATAAAAGCAATGATAAAGATGCAATATAAAGAAAGATTTTAACATAGTAGATAACAACTCAATGTATTTAAATATACAATAATAACTTAGTTTGTTTATAAAGATACAAAATAACTCAGTTTGGGAGATTCTCTAACCGACAACCATCACTATGAGCTATGTGATGATACAACGTCTCGCCCATGTTGCCAGAACTGTCCTATACCTTGCCGGAGTATAAGACATCCTCAACTAAGTTGATCCACTAATCTATGCTTAAAAAGTAATAAAGAAACATCTAAAAAGTATGATCCTTTCTATCAACGTTGGCTACATGGTTTATGAGGACTTTGAATTGTATGAAGTCATCCCCATATCGGTGCTCAATACTACTCCCAAAATATACTCAGCTCATATGTTTAAAAAATATTTCGTCATCCTCAAACTTTGAGATTATTACTCAAAATATTTCTCTTGAAAGAGATAGTACTCAAAACTCCTCATAACTCATTTGGAAATCAAGGTTTCCTCTCAGTTTAAATGTGAAAACATTTACTCTTGGGAATACTTAGTTCCCATATATTCATTTTGGAATATGAAACTCAACTCTCCTCATCCTCAAACTCAAGTACTCAAGTCTTAAAATAAGTTTTAAAAGATTGTAAAAGACTTCTCAAAATGACTCGAAAGAACTCTCAAGACTTTACTTGTAACTCTACCTTGAATTTGAATTATGAATTCAAAAGTTATGATTCATGTTATGAATGATCTCTCGATGTTTAGATAGTTTAGAGTAGTTAGAATCAGAAAGGAGTGAAGGTATCCTTTAAAAGAACTTAGATGGGCCAAACGACGAAAAAATGAGTGAGGGTAGGCGACCCTGGCGCACTGAGTGGCGCGGGGTGCCAACCTTTGAACTAGAGAACATATTTTCTGGCACACTGCTGGGGCGGTGCGCCAACCCTTGACCAGAACTTTTTGATGAATTTTCTTCTCCGATTTTAGGACCTAATTCACCTATAATTGAATGATTTCTTCAAAACTCTCTTAGATTTGTTTACCCAACTTAATTACATGAAAATCCACTCGAAAACAAATCTCAAACTCCTAACATTCATCTCAAGAATTCATCAAACCTCATTAATCAAAGAATGAAACTCAAACTTCAAGAAAATCATCAAGAACTCAATATATCCAAACTTATAAATGAGATTTGTTAAGGGAAATTATGATTGACGTGTGGTTGAATGAACCCATCACTATGAAAGTCTACATACCTTGTTAGGATCGAATCCTTGGTGAAAACCCCTCGAAGATTGTAAAAAATCTTGATCGTTCTTTCTTTTTCCCTCTTTTCTCTAAAACCCTAAGCGTAATTTAGGATTGTTAAAATCTAAACAAATCAGTTTATACCCCTAAAATATTACTAAAAATGCTCAAAGTTGATGGGGTAAGGAAAAGATCAAAATACCCCTCATTAATTTAGGTAACTTTCCTTATCTGGACTACTAAACTCAAACAAGAATATCTTCTTCATACGAACTCAGATTTTAGCAAACTAAGTGGCGTTGGAAAGAGAATTCAAAGGCCTTTCATTTGATACCTTATTGGCTGCCTAACTCATTATGTACAGAAAGTTATGGTCATTTGAAATTGACCCAAAACTCACAACTTAAGTATAGCTTGCCAAATTCTCAATTTGTCTCTTTCCAAATTAGTTCTTTCCAAATCTAGATCTTTCCAAGGCGGGATGTTACAATATCTCCCCCTTGGAAACATTCATCCTCGAATGGGATAACTCTAAGTAGAATTAAGAGTGACGACGTCTAACATCCAGCTCAAACACCCAACATGTAATTTAACACAATCATAACATATCAATTTAAAGAGTGTTTTACAAGAAGTCATTACCATGGTCTTAAATTTCACCGGAAGTAAAGAGATATGGGCATCTCTTCTTCATATCCTCCCCAGCCTCCCAAGTAGCTTTCTTAACAAACTGATTCCTTCATAAGACCTCGATTGATGCTACCTCCTTCGTTCTCAACTTGTGAACCTGACGATCTAGAATCTGAATGGAAATCTCCTCATAAGATAGGTCGTCCTTAATACCGATATTTTCAGTAGGTATTATGAGTGAAGGATCGCCCATACACTTCTTCAACATTGAAATGCGAAACACCGGATGGACTGCTGCTAACTCTTGCGGTAGCTCCAACTCATAGGCTACATTGCCAATTCTCTTGGATATCTTGTAAGGACCAATATACCGGGGACTAATTTTCCCTTTCTTACCAAATATAATAATACCTTTCATGTGTGAAACCTTCAAATAAACCCAATCATCCACCTCACACTTCAAGTCTATTCTCCTAACATCGGTATAGTATTTTTGACAACTTTGCGCTATTTTCAATCTCTCTTGAATGATCTTCACCTTTTTCATAGCTTAGCTTGATGAACCAAGTCTGGTCTTATCAACTCAGCTTCACCAACCTCAAACCATCCAATAAGAGATCTGCATCTTCTCTCATAAAGAGCTTCATAAGGAGCCATCTGGATGCTAGAGTGATAACTGTTATTGTAAGCAAACTCAATGAGAGGTAAGTGATCATCCCAATTACCCTTGAAGTCGATCACACAAGCCCTGAAAATATCATCTAAAGTCTGAATCGTGCGATCTGCTTGACCATCACTCTTAGGATGGAAAGCAGTACTCAAATTTACCTTCGAACCCAAACCTTTCTTGAAAGACTTCTAGAATTGTGCAGTGAATTGCGCATCTCTATCTGAAATGATGGACACCAGAACTCCATGAAGTCTGACTATCTCTTGAATATATAATCTGGCATATTCATCAGCTGAAAGTTAGTCTTTACCTGTAAAAAGTGGGCTGATTTAGTCATCTGATCTACAATCACCCAAATCGGATCATGTTGCCTGCGAGACCACGAAAAACCAGTAATAAAGTCCATGTTGATTATCCCCACTTCGATTCCGAAATATCTATATTCTGAGCCATACCACCGGGCCTTTGGTGCTCTACCTTAACTTGTTGACAATTCGGGCACTTAGCAACGAACTCTGCAATACACTTCTTCATACTACTCCACCAATAGACTTCTCTCAAGTCATGATACATCTTTGTGGAACCCGGATGGATAGAATAACTGGAGCTATGAGCTTCCTCTATGATCCTCTCTTGAAGTTCATCCACCTTGGGTACGCACAATCTACCTTGATAGCTTAATACACCATCCCCCTTGTTCAAAATCCATCACTTTAATTCAAGCAAAACAAGATCTTAATCTTGTTTCTCTCACTTCAGACACTAGTGATGATTCATCCCTATTCATTACCCCCACTCCACCTTCATTGGAATCCAATAACGGATTCCCAAGCGTGCAAGCCTGTGCACATCTTTGGCTAACACTTTCTTGGCTTTCTCAACATGGGAAGTACTGCCCATAGACAACTTGCTCAAGGCATTAACAACAACGTTAGCCTTACCTGGGTGATAGAGAATACTCATGTCATAATCCTTGAGTAACTCCAAATACCTCTTTTGTCGGAGATTAATATCTTTATGATTGAATACATACTGAAGACTCTTGTGATCCGTAAGCACATCTATATGAACACCATAGAGATAGTGACACCATATTTTCAAAGCAAATACTACAAAAGCCAACTCTAGATCATAGGTTGGATAATTTCTCTCGTGAATCTTAAATTGTTTGGAGGCATAAGCTATAACTTTGTCATTCTGCATCAATACACAACCCAGTCCAACTTTGGACGCATCACAATACATAACAAAGTCTTGTGTACCCTCCGATAAGGTCAACATTGGGCAGTAGTCAGCCTAGTTTTCAATTCCTGAAAACTCTTCTCACAAGCTTCATACCATTGAAATTTTGTTGTCTTTTGAGTCAACTTGGTCAACGGGGATGAAATAGATGAAAACCCCTCGAAAAACCTCTTCTAATAACCAACCAATCCCAAGAAACTCCTAATATCAGTCGAAGATATGGGTCTATACCAGTTCTGCACTGCCTCAATTTTCTGAGTGTCAACTCGTATCCCATCACCAGAAATAATGTGGCCTAAAAATGCCACAGATTCAAGCCAGAACTCACACTTAGATAATTTAGCATACAACTCTCTATCCTTGAGAGTTTGGAGAACTACTCTGAGATGACTAACATGAGCCTCCTCATCCTCGAATAAATTAGAATGTCATCAATGAATACGATTACAAACATATAAAAATAAGGCTTAAATAATCTGTTCATAAGGTCCATGAACGTTGCAGGAGCATTAGTCAAACCAAATGACATGACAAGAAACTCATAATGACCATAACGGATCTTGAATTATTACAACTTGGAAAAACTAATAGGTGAAACTAGAGCCTTACGAGTGTGTTGTTGAGTTTGATGTGGGGTTTTATGTTGAAAAATGAGTTCCCGAGCTTAGGTTGAGGGGTTTAGGGGTTAAACGTCAAGTTACGACTCCCCAAGGACCAACCAAAGGTCTTTGAGAAGGACCCTAAAGTCTAACCCTCAAAGCTGCCTAGAAACCAAAAGCTGCCAAAATCATAGGACCTACAGATGGGACCTACACCCCATAGGTCCATCCACGCCTCGTGGGGGAGGTCTTGTAGGTCAATGATCAAAATGTCAAGTTTATGAACCAAACCATGGACGTGCAGTACGGGGCGTCAGCCCACTCACGGTCCGTGGGTTGGTGGGTGTGAGTCTCACCTGGAAATCTGCCGAAACTCGACCACTTGAGGGGCAACTTAGTAAATTCCTAGGGTGGTTAGATTAGTTAGGAGTCAGTTTATTTTGATTAGTTAAACTTATTTAAGAATTTTTAAAATATTAAACACCCCTTTACAATTCATTATTCCCAAAAACACAAAATAGAAACCACCTCCTCTCCAAAATAATTCTCTCTTTAGAAACCTCCATTGGAGAAGAAGAAGCCAAGGTTTAGAGTTCAAGAGTTCATCTTTATCACTCAATTTCGTGGATTATCTTCAATAAAGGTATGGTAGTCTTCATCCTTGGTTAAGTTCCATCCAAGGAGTCCCTTCAAAACATGATTTCAAAGCTTCCAAATTCCCTCAAAAGTTAGGGTTTCAATCTAAGTCATGGGTTCAACTTCAAAACATTTTAAATGATTGTTTTAAGATGAATTTTGATTGAATTGAGGAATTAATATTGATTTATGATGAAATTCCCCCATGAACCCATGATTCCCCCAAAATACTAAATGGTGAATTGTGATTTGGGATTGATTGATTATGGAAGCATGTCAAGAGATTAAGTCTATTTTAATTTAGTTTATTGAATTATGTCATTATTCATGCCTAAATTTTAGTATTCTAGGTGTGTTGGTGAATTGTGATTCATGGTCTTGAAGGGAAAAGTATGAAGGATTGATGTATAATCATGATATTATGTATATGCTTTGTGATTTCAATGAAAGTAATGTGATCATGTCTACAATGCAATTGTGTTATTATTGAAAGGTTATTCTCAATTATACACTTATGAATGATGATGATAGAATGTGAAAGGTTTCTTCAATGTAATGTTACATCTTGAATTGGTAGGCTTAGGACATCATCTTCTTGTGTAAATGAAAGTGATGTTGATTAAAGTACCTTGAATTGGTAGGCTTAGGGCATCCTCTTCTTGTGTGACTAATATATCTTGACTTAATGAACATTGAATTGGTAGACCTAATGTTGGTAGCCCTTTCATAAATGATTAATGAAGTATCCTAAGGCTTTGTCTTGAATCGGTAGACCTAATATTGCTAGCCCTTTTATAAGGAGTCTATGAATAAATGTGATGATAACCCTTGAATCAGTAGACCTAATGGTGGTAGCTCTTTCATGTGTGAAATGATGAAACTTGAATCGGTAGACCTAATGGTGGTGGCTCTTTCTTTAGGATTCAATGAGCTATCCTAATAATGTACCTTGAATCGGTAGACCTAATGGTGGTGTCCCTTTCATGTGTAATGTACTTTGGTTCGGTAGACCTAATGTTGGTAGCCCTCTCAAGTACACTAATGTTAATGTGAATGAACTACTCTATGGAAATGTAAGCTTAGCACCGAGTGGATATGGTAAGATGGAAACTCTCCCCATGTTTAGGCTGGGTTTCAATGAACATCTTTCTTATCCCAAAACTATGTGCCCACATAGGTCTTAGCTAGTGGATCCACCTAAGCTAAATTACCGGTCCTACCTTAGGCAAGTAGGCCAACCCTTACGATGTGGGACAATACATCGGATTCCATGGTTTGCTCACATGGTCTATGTCGGTTAATGCTTATTCCCATATTTGAGATACGTGGTATGGTCACTCAAAAGATTCTATGAAGTGTGGGTGGTAGTATGTGATGCCATTCATGCACTGCACGAGTAGGCTTTGAGAGGGCTATGGTGTGATTCTCCAATGTCTTAATATCTAATGAAATGAATGTGCTTATAATGAAGCTAATGAGAATGTTGACTTAAATGTTTAATGAAATGTTGAATGCTTTACTTGGAATTTTTATTATGAGTTACTTTCCTTGCCATGACTTATGAAATGTGATTGTTCCTTATGCATGAGTATTGTCTAAAGATGAGAAGGAATAATGGTAAGTTCATCTATGGTGGCCTCAAAGTGGTACTTAGTATGAATGGTATTATGGGATGTCATTCCTACATTGCACAAGTATAGCTTAGGGTTGCTTAAGGTGATGGTTCTAATGTGTTGTAATGGCTTATATATTGATTATGTTTGTATCTTATGCCTTTTATACTAAAGTTCATGATGTTTCTCAAAATTGGCATAATGCATGGTTTTCAATCAAAATGTCCCTATTAAGCATGATTTTTGCATGACTATCATACTTCGTACATTTTGTGTGCTTAACCCATATTTTTTCTATTTTTACTACAAAGTGTAGGTTCCGGCATTTGAGGTGATTCCTTCTAGTTCAAAGCTTGGGTCATCTATCCTCCAAAGCTTGTGGTATGTTCTCATGGGTCCGAGGACAAGTGTTATGTTGATGTTTCATTCCTTTCATGTACTAGACGCTTTTTAGACTTTTGATTGTAAGGGTTGTGACCCTATTATTTTGAGACTTCAAGTTGTATTAGATGGCCATGTGAGACAAGTAGACTTTTGCTGTTTGTTTTTAAATGAAGTTTTCGATTGTATGGATTTAAAAAAAGTTTTAAATTCTGCACTATTTCTTATGTCTTATGTTATGAATGCTATGAGGCTTGTATGAGGCTTTTTGGAGTCTTGTACACCGTGTTACGTCCAGGGTGTAGGCTCGAGTCGTGACATGAATGTTGTCTTAGGGATGTCACTTTCTCTTGCTCTCAACTGATGATAGCCTGATCTGAGGTCTATCTTAGAAAAATAAGTGGCACCCTGAAGTTGATAAAAAAATCATCAATCCTCGGAAGGGGATCCTTATTCTTTATGGTAATCTTGTTCAATTAACGGTAATAAATACACATCCTAAGTGAACCATCTTTGTTCCTAAAAAATAAGACCGGAGCGCCCCAAGGTGAGACACTTGGTCGAATGAAACCTTTATCAAGAAGGTCCTTCAACTGTCTTTTTAAGTCTTTTAACTCAGCTAGAACCATTCTATATGGTGGAATATAGAAAGGCTGAGTATCAAGAAGAATATCTATACCGAAGTCTATTTCTCTCTCAGGAGGGACTCTGAGAAGATCATATGAAAAGACCACTGGAAACTCACTCACAACTGGAACTGACTGAATAAGTGGTTTCTCAACACTAGAGTCATTAACTTGGACTAAGTGATAGATACACCCCTTGGAAACTAACTTTCTTTCCTTAAGGTACAAAATAAAATGACCCTTAGGCACGACTGAACTACTCTTCCACTCTATAACTGGCTCATTAGGAAACTGGAACTTTACACTCGTATTCTACAATCAACTGATGCATAACATGCATAAAGCCAATCCATACTAGAATAACATCAAAGTCCACCATATCTAGCTCAACTAAGTCAGCCATGGTCTCCTTGTGATTGATAGAATTGACACAATCACGATAAACTCTCTCAGCTAGAATAGACTCACCAACATATGTAGAAACACTGAAGGACTCAAGAAGTTTCTTAGAAAGAATATCAAAATTCATAGCAATATATGGAGTTACAAAAGATAGACTCGCACCTGGATCTAGCAATGCATATACATCAAAAGTAAAGACTTTGATCATACCAGTGACAACATCTGACAAATTCTCTTGCTCTTGGCGACTGGTAATAACATACATATGGTTTAATCTTACGCATGTCTCTGAAGTAGCTACTCTAGGTGCAACTCTGTTTAATGGAGCCAATGAAGAAGATTGGGCTCTATTCCCCCCATTACCACCACCACCCTGCCTATTCTTAGGGCACTCTCTCATGAAGTGACCTGCTTGACCACATTTGAAACAATAAGTGGAGCCATCATGACACGCTCCTGGGTGGTTCTTACCACACTTAGCACATGCATGTGTCCAATTACTTCATTGTGCCACACTACCTTGAGACTGTGCAGGTCTAGCTCTGAAATTCATCAAACATACTGCCTTGCAGCCTTACCCTCTTTGCTTGACAAATGATACAACCCGGACACAAACAAGCTCATCCTGCTCCTCATATCAATAACCATCTCCATAGAATAGCAGGATAGTTGAGTGAACTTGAGGCTATACTCATGCATACTTAAGGATTCCTGCTTAAGAGTGAGGAACTCTCTTACCTTTGCCTCTCTTATCTTACGGGGAAAGAAATTCCCCAGAAAGGCACTCTTGAACACATCCCAACTCACAATTGGTGCCTCTTCATCCCTACTCTTCTTCCATTGATCATACCAGATCCTAGCAACACCTTTAAGTTGGTATGCAGCTAGTTCCACACACTCACCATATGCCACATACATCACCTCAAACACTTTTTGCAACTCTTCCACAAAGATTTTTGGATCATCAGTGACACTTGAACCAGTGAAGTCTGGAGGATTCATCCTTAAGAACTCACAGATCCTGGATGTATCAGTCACATCCTATCGAACCCCTCTCTGTTGCCCAACTTGGTTGGTTACCACTTGACTCAACATCTGGATAGCATCCCAGAACTCAACATTAGTGTCCTCTTATTGGGGTTGAACTTTCGATGCATTGGGTACCCTTTGATCCCGAGGATAAACATTTCTCCTAGTAGGACGACCTCGAATAACTCTTCGTGGAGGCATGATCTGAAAAAGATGCACGCAAGCACGAATTAAAAAGAGACTTTTATAGAGTTAAACTTTATCGCACGGAAAGAGTATGAAAGAAGGGAATTATTTCCTAAATGTCGTAGCCTCCTAATTATAGATGTGGCACGCTTCACATCGATAACTAGGACTCTACAAATATGACTTCATAGACACCATAAGACTCTTGAAATCTATGCTCTGATACCAAGTTTGTCACACCCCGTGCCTACACCCTAGATGCGACTAGCACTCGAGAACCATTGTTGGCCCCAAGCGAACCCTTGTCCTGGCTCAACTCTAGCGGAAGACTTACTCATACATAAGATGAACTAAAAGTAAAGTTTTAACTCAAATGTCTCAAATACTTAAATCATAATATTTAGAAATAAACATTCAACTGGCCAAAGGGCAACTCAAGTCTTAAACATTAACAATAGAAATGAAAAGACTCCTCAAATACTACTGTCTATCTATGAAACCTCTACTTACTGAAAAAACGTCGGGACAACACCCACAAAATTCTAATTAAACAAAACTGAAAAGTAACTCAATGTGAAACCCTCCGGAAAGTAAAGTGGCTCACCGACTCTAGCTGGAACACGATTGGATCAACAGAGTGCTGGTTGATGATCTTGATTATCTGTATCTGCATCATGAAAGATGCAGGCCAAATGACGTCAATACATGAAATGTACGAGCATGCAAGGGGAACTCTAAAGCATTGACATATAAGCTTGAACTGGAAGGAAAGGAACATACTTACCTCATCTCAACTCAACTCAACCTCTACTAAATACGAAATAAAAGCAATGATAATGATGCAATATAAAAAAAGCTTTTAACACAGTAGATAACAACTCAATGTATTTAAAAATACAATAATAACTCATTTTGTATGTAAAGATACAAAATAACTCAATTTGGGAGATTCTCTGTTCGTCAACCATCACTATGAGCTATGTGATGATACAAGGTCTCGATCACACTACAAGAACTGTCCTATACCTTGCCGGAGTATAAGACATCCTCAACTGAGTGGATCCACTACGCTATGCTTAAAAAGAAATAAGAAATTACCTAAAAAGTGTGATCCTTTCTATCCACGTGGCTACATGGTTTATAAGGACTTTGAGTTGTATAAACTCATCTCCATATACTACTCTTAAAATATACTCAGCTCATATGTTAAAAATATATTTTCTCATCCTCAAACTTTGAGATTATTACTCAAAAGGTTTCTCTTGAAAGAGATAGTACTCAAAACTTCTCATAACTTATTTGGAAATCAAGGTTTCCTTCCAAATTAAATGTGAAAACATTTACTCTTGAGAATACCTAGTTCCCATATATTCATTTTGAAAAATAAAACTCAACTCTCCTCATCCTCAAACTCAAGTACTCAAGTCTTAAAACAAGTTTTAAAAGATAGTAAAAGACTTCTCAAATTGACTCGAAAGAATTCTCAAGACTTTACTTGTAGCTCTACCTTGAATTTGAATTATGAATTATGAATTCAAGGGTTATGATTCATGTTATGAATGATCTTTCGACGTTTAGATGTAGTTTAGAGTAGTTAGAATCAGAAAGGAGTGAAGGTATCCTTTAAAAGAACTCAGACGGACCAAACAACGGAAAAAAGAGTGGGGGCAGGCGACCCTGGCGCACTGAGTGGTGCGGGGAGCCAGCCCCTGAACCAGAGAACATATTTTTTGTCGCACTGCTGGGGCGGAGCGCCAGCCCTTGCCCAGAACTTTCCGACTAATTTTCTTCTCTGATTTTAGGCCCAGTTCACCTAAAATCGAATGGTTTCTTCCAAACTCTCTTAGATTCGTTTACCCAACTTAATTACATGAAAATCCACTTGAAAACAACCCTCAAACTCCTAACATTCATCTCAAGAATTCATCAAACCTCATTAATCAAAGAACAAAACTCAAACTTCAAGGAACTTATCAAGAACTCAATATACCCAAACTTATGGATGAAATTCGTAAAGGAAAATCATGATTGGCGTGTGGATGAACGAAACCATCACTATGAAAGCTTACATACCACTTTAGGATCGAATCCTTGGCGAAAACCCCTCGAAGATTGCAAGAAATCTTGTTCGTTCTTCCTTTTCTCCTTTAATCTCTTCTTGAACTTTTCTCTACAACTCTAAGCGTAGTTTAAGATTATGAAAACTGAACCAAATTAGTTTAGACCCCTAAAATATTACTAAAAATGCTCAAAGATGATGGAGGTAAGAAAAAGACCAAAATACCCTTCATTAATTCGGGTAACTTTCCTTAACTGGACAGGCTGAACTCAAACATGCATATCTCCCTCATCCGAACTCGGATTTTAGCAAACTCAATGATGTTGAAAGAGGATTCAAAGACCTTTCATTTGATACCTAATGGGCCACATAACTCATCCTGTATTGAAAGTTATTGTTGTTTGAAGTTGACCCAAAACACACAACTTAAGTATAATTTGCCAAATTCTAAATTTGGCTCTTTTCCAAATTAGTTCTTTCCAAATCTAGCTCTTTCTAAGACGGGATGTTACAAGACAAGTTCCATCACACCCTCTTTTGGACCATGAGAAGGAGAGAGATGAGGAGAACCATATGTGATTTCAAGGTAAATTAGGCTATATGTTGTAATAATAAAAAGTATCCCAAAAAGAGTAATAATCAAGAAAAAATTACAGAAATCCCACCTTTTAGTTTACTTATTACCATTATCCCCTATAAGTTTTACAAATCTCCAAAATCGCTCATTTTCGCGCATCAGATTAGTGTATCTCGCGCATCAGATTAGTGTATCTCGCGCATCAAATTAGTGTATCTCGCGCATCAGATAGTGTATCATGTATAAAATGTACATCAGATTAGTGGATCTTGCGCATCAGATTATGTATCATGTATAAAATGTACATCAGATTAGTGTATTATATATAAAATATAATGTATCTTACTTAACGATTAATGTATCTCGCGCATCAGATTAATGTATCTGCACTTATATTATTGTATCCGTTTTGAGGGATTTTTGTAATTATAAATTTTTAAGGGATAGATTGAAATTTTGCCTTAAAGGTGTATGATTTCTGTAATTTGCCCAATAATCAATCTAAAAGAATTCATTAATCTAAAAATTCCAAATTAAAAAATAGGCCCATTAAGTAAAATCATTAGATTTTAGTCATCAAGATCCAAAAGAACAAAACACCCCACTAACACAAATTTCAAACGTTTTGAAGCTCAATCACTATTAAATAAATAAAATAAAATATATAAATAAGTGAAATGAACTTGTTATATAAATGTTTTGTAAGAGTAATTTAAATACGTCAAAAATTAGGTGTTCAAGATCTGTAAAGATTATTTGCCTTTTGTACTACCCTTGTTCTTATATGGTATCATAGCCTCAATAAACTCAAAAAAGAGTAAGCTCCTCTTCCTTTTATGATAATCAACTACTAGATCGTGCTTGAACTCGACTTGAAATTCAAACATTAGGTCATTTAGACACTCAACATTCACCACAAAAGCTTAAGAAATACCTCTTTTTTCTCCTCTTCTAAATAACTGTATCAAAATTCAATGTTCCCATTCATGCATGCTCGGTAACTATAGAAGCAAGATTAAAGTCGCAGACCACCGGTCAGCAGAATCAAATTCAAACTTTCATCTCAATCTTAATTGGAAATGTTGTGACCTCTAAAACAAGATTGTTGTAGAGAATACAAGAAAGTAGATTGATTAGGATTGTCAAAATCCAAACTTTCACCCGCAAGCTAGTTGAAAATTTTGTAAGTTGAAGTGTTCAACTGGCACAATGGACACGAGCTGAGGTTATTAAACATTTCAGCTCATCCTTACTCTGTATCGTGAACACATGATTCTAACGTGACAAATAAATTATAGAGGTGTTTAGATGATCATTGTGTAAGTTGGAATGTTCAACTAGAACACTGAAAACAAGCCTAGGTAACTAAACACTTCAACTTGCCCTCACTATATCTCGGGGACACCCAATGCTAACATGACACATAAATTTTGGAGGTATCTAGATGATAATTTTATAAGTTCTAGTGTTCAACTGATACAATGGAGATGAGTTGAGTTGTCTAGAATGATTACTTAGCTAGTTGAGCTCGAGTTTAAGTGTCTGTTTACGTATCATGCCAAAAAATAAAATCCAGACTTCCCATAACGCTTAATTACGAATCTTTATCAGCTAATAAGGGAAATCTCAACCAATAAGCTACCCCAAGATTCTATTTTTAACATAATCTTGTATGCCTAAAAACAACTAGATTCACAGTAGAACTTAGAAATAAGAAAACAAGAAAGAACCATGAGAGAATTACTAATATTCTTGAATTTTTGGAATATTAGTTTTATGATTGAATTTCCGGATTTCATCATCTTGGAAAAAGTGGATCTAATAGAGGGATCTGGGATGATCAATAAATGACTGCTCAGTGCACTAAGCTAAAATTTCTTTAGTTCGAGAAGGGTTGGAAAAGTTATTTTGATGATTCGAACTTGTGACCTCATTTGAATGATGACAATTTTATCAGTTATGTTAAAATTTACTTTTCTTAAATATAAATCTTTTGGGAAATTCTTTGTTTGAAGAAAATATTTAAGTCACGATAATTTAATTATAAATTTACAATAATAAAGCGATCGTGTAGTTTCAGGAATGAATTTTGAGAAATGTGGAGTCTACTACATCTTACTTCTGGTTCATAGAGATATAGAGTGACGCGTTTCAATAGCGTTTTATCATCTTATAATTATCTTATATTTACATATAAATATATTTTATATATTATACGGAGAAGGGTCTAAAATGCCTCTCAAGTATTTGATTTGGTACAAAATTACACCATCCACCTATCAGCCCTAAAATACCCTGACATCCACCTTTTGGCTCAAAATTACCCTTGATGTTAATCCTTTGACTCATATTTGCCCTTATTTTTAATAGCTCCCTTAAAGTAAAATTATTATATATTTATTTATTATATTGCTTAATGTGATCGGTCCAAATTTAAACCCTTCTCAAATAAATAATAAAAATGATATTTTTAAAAATTCTAATTTTCTATAAAACCACTTATGATTCAAATTTTTACCCGATACACTTGAAAAAAATATTAAAAAAATAATTAATTTCATAATATCTTCCTATTGGCCTATTTTAAATCGACCCCAATTTATTATAACATAACCCAACACATAAATGGGAATCCAACTAAAATCCATACTTACCCCGACTGATTGTCAATCTAAAAAAATTATTACTTTCATTGATATAAAATTTTCTCTCAATTATCAAAATGTCTTGTTCATTTTCTCTTTATTCCTTTTTTTAATCTCTTATTCTTAATTAGGATATCTCGGACTCAAACTTGAAATGAACTCACATATTTATATTCTTTTAATTAGTATTATTATCATGATGGGATGAGCGTGGGCATAAGAGAAATGATTGTTTTTATTATTTTATTTTTAATTTTGGGTACACACAAAAGAAAAATATAATATTTGTACATATTTGCTTAATTGAGTCAGCTTTTATTGAACTAATTATTTATATATGAATGCATAGTTATTTTCCTCCTTTTCTCTCTCTTGTTTGTCATAAATCTATATGAATTTTTTTATTCTGGGCGAGGCACAAGTATGATGTGGCAGACAAGAGTTGTATGAGGCCCATTTGTATTTTGCCAAGTGGATCACTTTCAAAAAAGGGGACACTCCTCTTTCTCTCTCTTCCTTTTAACGTTTTTGCGTATCTTTTCACACATAAAGTAGGGAAATAAGTACATTATGGGTCCCACAATATACATTTGACTGCTACATATATATTGTGGGACCCATAATGTACTTATTTCCCTACTTTTTCTTTTCTAATTTTAATCTTTTCTTTTACTTTTTCTTTCTTACTTGCATTTTCCTTTTTGCTTGTTAATTCTCAGTGTAAATTTTATTTTTTATTTTTTGTTTTAATAAAGAAACTTTGAAACTCACACATGGTATCTATTATATATTTTATATCTCTATTACTATTTATTTGAGGGGAAATTGACGTAATATGTAGAAAAAAATTAAATGTACTTATTTTTGGATGAACTCAAGAAAATTGAGGATAGTGAAATTAATTTTTTTTTAGTGAAAATTCATGTAATCAACCCACCGAACTAATTAGTTTATGCTTTTTTTTGTTACGTACTGAATTTTGATTTAAATTTACGATCATTATATAAGTTTTTAGTTTATTATTTTAATATTATTTTTTCTATTCTATATTATTTATTTTATTAAAATAGTTGTTTGAAATTTATTTTTTAGTTTATAAAATCAAGATATAAGTAGTTTTTTTAATCCTAACAATTAATTACTTTATTTTATAAATAAATTTTGTAAAATTGCAAAAATTCTTTTAAGGAATAAATTATTAAAAATATTATTTATATTTATAATTTCTTTAAGAACATGTAAGAAAAGTAGATAAGCAAAATATTTATTAAATTTCACCCATCTTGATTTTTAAGAATAAAAATATGGTATAAATTGACGGAAATAATATGTAATTTATGTTGGTATTTATGAATGTTTTTCATTTTTGAATTTCATGACAATAGTATCAAAAAGACAAAACTTATGTAATTATTTTTCAAGATCATTGATGTTGTCTCCGTTTTAGTTACTTATTGAAGAGTATTTGTGGATTGAAGTGTTTTTGGATTATGAAATTGTTGAGAGAAAAATAAAAGAACATATTAAATTTATACCTTCTTTATTTTTCATATTAATGATCTACTTTTTCTTTTACAAATTTCTTAAGAAAACACAAATAAAATATATACCTTAATTTTTTTTGGTAACTTTATAAATTTTATTATACTTTCAAAAATAATTAATTGTTATAATAAAATAGAATTTTTTTAATTAATCATATCTTTGTAAATTAAAAAATAATTTTATATAACTATTTTTAATAATATAAATAATTAATATGAGATGGAAAAACAATATAAAAATGTAATAAATAAAATGAGTGAAGCAATTTTTTTTGAATTTCATATTTTTCATGAATAAAGTTATTTAAGTATGAAAATATAAAATATGGAACAATTGTTTTAGAAAAGAAACCAAAGGAAAAAAAAAGTAAAATAAGTAAGACCATCTCCAACCCACCTCTATTTTACTCTCCATTCTCTATATTTGGAGAGTAAAATAGAGAATGGGCACCCCAACCCACCTCCAAATCATCCTCTATTCTTCAAATTTAGAGAGTTGAATAGTAGTTCTCCAAATTTGGAGAACTACTATTCACACTCTCTATTTCACTTTTTCATTATTTTATTATTATTTCTATTACTTTCTAATTAACATATT